>JAGFPH010009668.1:22394-41766 GCA_018207615.1 Philaenus spumarius | reverse complement strand
TCGGCGGAAACTAAAAATAAGACTGGCATTAGTAAAAACAAAAGTGTGTACAACCGATATTCTAGTAGCACTCGAGCGCTTTACCAATGTAATATCATAGGCCAGCCATCTCAAGGTTGGCTCCGCCCACTGGATTCGACGCTTTTACTCGAGTGGTACTGCACACCCTTAATTGAAAACTTACGCCCGAAATTGAGTTACTAGGCTATCTCTTCTGGGATTAGCAGCTATAACACTGTTATAATAAACCAAAGGTTAGACTTGTGTTGGGTTTTGTACCTTCACAAAACAAGGAATCAAGTTGAGCGAGTCTCCTGTACCGGAGGCCACTCAAGCAGATCCTTCAAGACGTTCGTAGACGGTGAACGCTCCACACTGCGGCCTATACTTGCTGGAGTTCCTCAAGGCAGTGTCCTGGGACCAGTATTGTATCTGGTGTTTACTAAAGACTTTCCAACTTCCTTTGCTGATCATTCGTTTCTACTCTGTAGTAGCGCAAATCCAGCATGCGCGGCAAAGACCATGCACAGGCAACTGGATGCGCTGTCCCCGAGGCTGCAGAAATTGCGCTTTAAGATTAATGCGGACAAATCGTAGTTCATCTGTTTTAGGAAAAGACGCAGAATATCAAGCAGAGTCCCTCGTGCTGTGGAACTTGGAGGAGTGGCTATCGCTTGGAAGCCTACAGTCAAGTATCATGACGTTACACTGGATAGCAGACTCAACTTCAGGCGACACGATCACCGAAGAAAAGCTAATCCAGGGCTGCCTCTCATCCTTGTTGGCATGGCAAAGCCCCTTTGCTAGTAAGAACTAAAGTGACCATGTTTCTGTTAGTAGTGCGATCCGTACTGATGTAAGCGTCCTTGCCAGCAAATCCAGCAGGAAGAAACTGGAGACACTTCAGGGAGCGGCTCTTCGCAGGCTCACACGTCAGCCAAGGTACGTGAGAAACTCCACCAATCTAGGGTCAGCTGGTATCCTTAGCCTAGTTGTTTTTGCTAAAATATACGTCTCAAAAATTGTTTCAGGATGAACGCGACTCGGACTGTACAGGGTATCCAGTAATAAGGCGATCAAACTTCGGGAAATGCTTCTATGGGTCAAAATAAGAATAAATGTTCATACAAACATACGCTCTAAAACTCTTCGTTTCCCAAATATCCGCCCCTTTGGTTTTTGTACAAAATAATTCATATCTAGAGAACGGTTTGACTTTTTGAGTTGAAACTTGGCATGAAGCTCAAACTAACAATGACATATCTCAAGAAAAATAATCGATACTATCGAATTATGCTTTTCAAAATGACGGCTGTTAGAAAATTTCAAACCTAAATAACTCAAAAACCGAACATTTTAACAAAAAATGTCAAGACACCTTTTTTGTAGCCCTTTTAATTCCCTATCGGATAGGATGGTGAAACTGTCAAAACAATCGATGAAGAATAATAGTTAAGTTGTGTGTAATAATTGGTTTGTTCAACCCGGCATCCTATACCAACACAGTAAATCCTACAATATTGTATGTACATTTGCTGTAATTGTCTTACTTAGCTATTATCCTTCATCCGATTGTTTTGACAGTTACACCATCCAATAGGGATTCAAAAGGGCTACAAAAAAGGTGCCCTGACATTATTTGTTAAAATGTACGGTTTTTGAGTAATTTAGGTTTGTAATTTTCAAACAGCCTCCATTTTAAAGCGCATGATTGGATACAATCGTTTATTTTTCTTAAAATAGATCATTGTTAGGTTAAACTTCATGCCAAGTTTGAACTCAATCGGTCAAACCGTTCTCTAAGTATAATTATTTTGTTAATTATTTTAACATCTGGAAAACGAAGCGTTTTTGGATAAAATTTTATTCATGTTTTTCTCTTTATTTTAACCCATAGAACCATTTCCAAAGTTTGGATGTATATTCATGGGACCCTCATTTTATGTTATTGTGTGGTATTGTTGTGTTTGTGATTGTGTAATAATATTATTGTCATTAGATATATTGTAATATTTGTATTTATGTTAATTGTTAATAGTAAAAAAGAAACACAATATAAAAGTGTATGTGTACTAAATATGTACACAAATATCACAGGCTGATCAATTAGATACACATTTCAAATACACAATTTAAAAAACAAACAACATTAAGGGTCTGCTGTAGTGGCAACCATCTTATATTTTAATCCCATAAGAGCAATGTTAAATTTCAAACCATTTATTTCGTTTATTTTTATCATACAGTTGTTTGCAAGGTCTCATTTTAAGCACATCAGTCACAATATGCATCCGTTTTGAAATTTACATTTTTTTTTAAATGCTTTTGATTTGTTATGTAATTGACATTTTGTAAGTGCAAAGTTTGAATTTTTTTCCTAACACAATAAAAAATTAATAATGAAAAATAATTTGCAAGCCGGATCCGAAATTTTATAAAGAATATTCAGTTTTTTTTCCACACTCAATTACACTCTTTATAATTGACCGAGCGTAAGCGAGGTCTCCGTTTTAACTCGACCGTTCGGCATTTCGTCTGTGTGTCTGTCTCACGATTACGGAAAAACGCCTTGACCGATTTTGATGATTTTTTGCATGAATGTTCCTTATTTCTAGGCCGAGCCATGTATATATAAGGTTTTTTTCCATTTTTCATTTTTAACCCCTTAAATTAAATTAAATTGGCGGCCGGACCGTTTCTCTCAGTGTAAGCATTTTTCCAAAGCCAGTTTGTGGCTTAACCGTAAGTCGAATTTAAAAACTAATAACATTTTGCTAGCAAATTAAATTTTAAACAAAATTGTATTCTTGATTTTTTTCCGTATCTCTAACGGTAAGCTCACAAAATGGCCGTAAACTTCGAATTTGTTAAAAATCCTCCAAGTTGTTATATTTCAACCATGTTTTTATACGTTTATTCTAAACCAATTCAAAAGTGTTCCATAGCTTTTTTGTAGATAAAGGTTTAAAGAATTCATATATGCCAGTAAAAAGAAATTATTGAAGTAAAATTAAGAAAGTTATTAGCTCAAGAAACAATCACGTTCAGTAACGAAAGGAAAATGTTTAACATTAGGCCTACATAAAAAGTAGTAAAAATTATTGTAATTTTTTTCATAAATGTAAAAAAGTTTCGTAATTTAGTTCTTAATAGAATTGTATACAAATATTTATCAATTTCAAATTTCTTATTTTGAAAACGCCAGTTTTTATGTTCCTACTACAAGACTGCTAACAAAACTAGGCCTGTTTTGAATAGTAATTTAGGAATATATCATTTGCCCAAAAATGACATATTATTATGAGAAAGTGTAGAGGATAAATCAAAGAATTGAACTGTATACCTGTAAATTATCATTGTAAATTTCATAAAAGTATTTGCCTTAGCTTTACTTGAATTACAAAATGAGATGAAACAAATGAAACCTCGCGGCGATAAAGGACATACAAAAAATGACTGTAGGACACCGTGTGAAGTGTTTGTACATGGGTTGAGATCACTAACAAGACGTTTTAACATCGTTTGTTTTCATTATTTCTAATATTTAAATATTATATGGAACTTAAGTTAACTTATGATACATTGTTAAGTTTGAGTTATTTAAGTATGTAAATATTTAATTGTATGTTGTCCCTCTATAATGCGATATTTTTAGCTATCTTACGCATTATTAACCTAAATAAAACACAATGCCTCTAAAAGAAAATCTTTAGCAGTTAAAGCTCAAGAAAAGAAATAAGAACTAGAACTAACGGAATCGCGGGAATTGTAAATAATGTTTCACTGGCTAAACCTTGTGCTTACTTCCTTACTGGCACACTATTTTTAACCTAAGCTCAAAACCACATTTGTTATTTCAACGAGCGAGGTCTACTGTTCACAGAACTACTAGTATTAAGTATAGATAGATAAAAAGTTGTATTTATATATAGTTTATAACCTCAAAGCAAATATTATAACGTATATTGTATTCATTAGTTCTATAACTCATATTTAAAAAAATCAGCTTCACAAGAAATTATAACGATTGAAGTCGTAAACATAACCCCAAACTATAATCTACGCTGGGTTTACAGATGATGGGTGAAATCAGCTGTTATATTATATGTTACTCACGTACGTACGCTCGTACACTCGATTTTATAGGAGTTGATATGTTACTTTGTTTAGTTGATTAAGGGTTTG
Organism: Philaenus spumarius; assembly: GCA_018207615.1. Taxonomy (NCBI): domain Eukaryota; kingdom Metazoa; phylum Arthropoda; class Insecta; order Hemiptera; family Aphrophoridae; genus Philaenus; species Philaenus spumarius. The sequence continues at coordinate 37,581 of JAGFPH010009668.1, read as the reverse complement.
TGTTTAATGGATTTATTGTATACTATGTTTATATGACTGTACATTTTAATTTCTGACAATAAAGCTTAAGATGTTTATGAGTTTAATTTGACAGTAGTTAAATATTGTACATTAAATATTATTATGTTGTCGTTCATATAATTTTTTGACAGTAAAGACTGATTTGGTCAAAATTTCATCAACGTGGGATGGAAATTTAAAATACATAATCCCACACCGATTGGTTTGACTTTGGTTAAAAGACAAATTTTAAAACATTTTCCGATTTATTAGGCCTACCGCATTCCAGAGTCCTATTCCAGCGAGCGACCAAGTTGTAATTAGAGTTTTCATTTTTAAATAATAAAAACATATCTCCGAGATGTAACAGTTAGGAGCGACTGTCTCGTCACCCTTTGAGTCGAGGGCAGGTCATGGTTGGGGAAAGCCAAGCCCAGGCGTGCCCACGTCTAATATTGTGACATCCGTTTCCCCTCCTTCACAAGGCCGACAAAAACCTAATTAAAACATATGTTTGTATTTAGATTATTTGTTGCTTGTTTTAATATCTGTTGATGTAATCTCGGGTTCGGTATCAAACAATCCCTACTTCCTGGATTAACTTGCTCGGCTGAGTGTTTTCACCGTCTTTGAAACCGAAAGTATGGGAAAAGGGTGAACATATTGATTTATTTATCTACGCAGATTTATCCTAATAATCCTGGGATAGGAAACATTCAGAAATTAAACCACTAAAACGATGTTTTTTGAAGTGATAACTTCTATTGGCCCGTTGGGCACTTTCGACTTGGCTATGTTTTCGAAATCTCGCGTCACGCCAGATTTCTCGCGAGATCTTGCATCACGCCAGATTTCCCGCGAGATCTCGCGTCACGCCAGATTTCTCGCGAGATCTTGCATCACGCCAGATTTCCCGCGAGATCTCGCATCACGCCAGATTTCTCGCGAGATCTCGCGTCACGCTTTTGTTTAGACACAAGTCAGATCGTGGAGAGGGAATATTATTAATACATTATTTACATTTATTAGCATAGCAATCAAATTAACACATAAGAATTAGTTAATATAATATAACAGCTGATTTCGCCCATCATCTGTAATTCTTAAACAAAACCCAGCGTAGATTATATTTTGGGGTTATGTTTACAACTTCAACCATTAAAATTTCTTGTGATGTTAATTTTCTTATATATTAGTTATACAACTAATGTAGGCTTCTATAACTATAAGTTATATGGGCTTCTACACGTTATAAGATTTGCTTTGGGGTTATAAACTGTATATAAAACTAACCTTTGATCATCAATATATTCGTTTATACAAATTTAAAGAAGGATACCTACTGTTTAACTTCGCAAACATTCGTACATCTTTGTATAACATATTTGATTATTAATTTCTTTACTGTAATATTAACAACTTCTGAATCATTTGATCTATCAATATGAAATAAAAGGTAACTAAAAGATAATATTTTTACCTTTCTTTAAATATATAATAACGGATATAAATAAACAATTTGAACAAATAGGCCTACAGTTTTATAATCCTTATAATTGTACACATTTACCGAGTTAAAAATCCCCGTAGTCATAGAAGTTATCACTTCCAACGTGTGGTCTTAAGCACACCCAGTTAATTTTTTTATTAAATATAACAAAACAAGGAACATGACAAATTACAACGTTGTCGAATTTAACTAAGAACTAAACCAAATTTGTACCTAAACCAAATTTAACTCTATACCGTCAATTTTTTTAAATAGAGTGCCTCTCGTTTTTATATCCTTGTCATTCCAAAAATTACTATTTAAAAAAATATAGGGTAATGTTAAGAAATGTAAAGTCCTGGCTGTTTTCATCGGATGATATTTGAACCTTTATTCGACATTATGCAATAATATATATTATGTAATGCCTTGCAGGTTTATTTTTTTTATAATTATTATTCTCTATGATAAGTACATATTTTAACTTCATACTTGCTTTTCTTGTGGTTAGGTTAGGGCACCTGCCGAACTCTTCATCTCGATATTGTTTTCTTCTTTTTGAAGGAAGTCTTAACCCTTTGTTGCCCAACCCTTAAAATGTTCTGAAAATTTTATAGTTTTTTATAAATTCTCATAGCTTTACACTTAAATATGAAGAAACCATTTTTTTTTAAATTTTCTATTATACCGAATGTATAGATTTTTAGCTGGTACTTGTAGGTACCGTTGGGCTGCGGGAAGGTGACAATTTAGCCTGAGCAAAAAATAATAAAACATTGCTAATATTGATAAAAACCTTTAATTAACTTACAATATGATTACAAATCAAGTCCGTGGTACTCAGCAAAGCAGTTTTTTTTATCATTACAACAAAGGTAAACACCGCAATGGCTGCACTTGGAGTATGGCCGCGATTGAACCTTCTTAAGAGCGCACATTTCGCACCGAGCTCTTACACCTTCTGTAAAGCTAGGCCAATGAACACCTAAGTTGCCTAGTCGCACATCATCTGGAACCGAAGCTTCTTTCCCTCTTCTCTTATTTGAAGGTCCTCTTCCATGTGATTGGGAGTCGATGCTGCGCTTCAGACTGCTTTTTTTTGCCGTAACTTCTTTTTGCGTCATCAGTCCTTGTGAAACACTTCTTCTAAAATCGAGCAGGGAAGGTTCTTCTTCAGTGAAGCGACAGTAGACAATGTATGAATTAACAAATGCAATATCAAGCATTCCCCAGAAAAGCCTATGCCACCATTTTTTTGATCGGCGATCCACTCCATAAGCAGCGCGGAGTTGATAGGCGTGATCAACCCCTCCCATGTACTTGTTATAGTCCCTAATAACTGTTGGGGCAACAATGTCATGCTTGTTCCCCTTACCATCTTTTCTCTTAACAGAAGAAATCTCTGTGCCATGAAAGTTGGAAGCTAAATACACAGTCTTCGTATCACGCCACTTGAAGAATGTCACCCCTGTACAAGAAGTGCGAAAGTCCACATCACCTCTCTTCATTTTTTTCTCGTCAGTCATGGTCTCAGGCAGTCCTTTCCTGTTAGCTCTGATGGTTCCACAAGCTAGTGTTTGATGGAGTTTAAGTTTTTCTAGCAAAGTTAAGCTATTGAAATAGTTGTCAAAAAAAAAATGATTTTAGATTTGCCCCATTCAGCCTCTGTAAGGGACAAGACAACTCTTTCACCGAGGCTAAAATGTAAATATTTCTCCTCCAATTCTTCATCTTTCCCCTGATAAATGATAAAGTTTTTGATGTAGCCATATTGGTCAGCCAAGCACCAAAGTTTATAACCTCTTTTAATCGGCTTTAAGAGGTTATATTGCTTTATTGTACTGCGGTCTTTAAATAAAATCATTGATTCATCCACCGATAGCTGTCGGGTACCATGATAGTATTCTTTGAAAGTTTTATTTAGAGAATCAATCAGAGGTTGCAATTTGAAAAGCTTGATTTTATTGTTGTTTGGGATAGTTTGATTGTCGTTAACATGTAAGAATGACAAAATTGATTCAAAGTGGTTGCGCGACATAGCTGACTGAACCATCTTAACTCCGAGACATCTGAAGTATTCCAATAGTTTGTCCAACTAGGAAGCCTATTGTACCCCATGAGGAAGTTTATACCAATAAACACCAAAAGTCCATGCAGTTTCACATTTAGAACTTTGTTTTTCTGGACACTGTACAAGTTAGACTGATAAACAATATTTTTCATAGGTTCTAGAATGAATTTCAAAAAATAATCTGTTTGAGTTTGGCAGTCAGAGAAAATTTCCTCAAGTACACCTTCATCTAAACTAAATTCAGGAATTTCTGTAGTTATTTCTTTTTTTTCCACTTCCTATCTATTATGGGGAGAGCTTTAGCTTTTACAGTACAATGACTTTGCCTACATTTAGCATGTGTACAGGATTTTTTAGAGGCAAGACCCGCCATACCATTTCTGTCAAAAGCAATATGGGAAAGAGTATTGGTACCACTACTTGTAGATGGTTTAGATGCATCATTCAATAACAGTTCACTTACATGGTCAGTCGAAGACAGTAGAATATCATCCTACTCATGTGCTAGGCCTAAGCCATTGTCACTCGAGTCATCTTCGGCAGCTTTGTCTTCATCCAGTGCATTTTGAATATATGCCTCAAAGACGGAATCAAAATTATTAAAGTTTTCTGAGGTCTTGGTAATTTGGTCTAGGCCTAGGTCTAACTCATCTGATTCTACATCAGTATCTTCACTATTGTCAAGCGGCAGTAGTTCTTAGAAAACAGTAATTAATTCTTTTTCACTTAACACAAACTTTGCCATTTTACTACTGTAACTCAACAAGGCTTAAACAAACATTAGAAAACAAGAAAAAATCAGTAATAAAACTATTAAATTGAACTAAACACAATCGAACAATGCACTGTACAAGTCACCAAACAAGAAAGTAAACAAACTATAAAACCTGCATAGGCCTATGTCCCAAAGCCCAACGGTACTCACAAGTACCACACAGTTTTTCACTCATAACTATTAGTGAACTTAAAGATTGAACGTTAATAACACTTAAAAGCCTTCCAGAAATATTAAGCACTATAATTAACTAGAGAAAAGCGCAAAAATAAGCGATAAACAGTCACTTTCACGAAGTAAAACAATGCATTACCTAGGCAACCATTAACAGAGGTTAGCCATCCAATATTTTACTGTCAAACCAGAATAGCCAACCTTAAACTGCCAGGAATAAAATTTACCCGCATCCTAGAATGGTACTGATGAGTACCATTGGTCTGCCAGCCCACTCAGAACACTGGCTTTGCCTGCAAAAAATCTAAAAATAGCTGGTACTTGTGAGTACCGTCGGGCGACAAAGGGACTGGCGTATGCCTAGGAGACCCCTACATTTGTTCAGTGTTACACTGATAATTGTATTGTTGTAAATTGTGTCTACAGTATTTTGTATGTATAATTTTTACTATAGGAGTCGACAAACATGCACAGTAACAAAGCACTTGCAAGGTTGTATCAACCACCAACCTGCAATTCAGATGCAGGTTAGTAGGAGTACCTGGGAATTTCAGATGGCTTAGCTTTACTTTTTTTATACTAATTACTATGTTTTATAACTTAGATTGAGTGACCTACTGGATGAAATCCTTGTACAAAATAACAGATGTATTATCTTTAACATTTCAATGTTATTTAAATGGGGAAAATTGTAACTTTGGCTATTATGTTGGATAGAGTCAACATACAGACCTTCTCTTTGCGCCAATCTTCTTCTTTTATCAAGACCTTTAAAATGAGGCGTCACTCAATAGGGGTTCTCATTTAAAATTTTCGACTTACCCCCAAAATACCCCATTTTTGGGGGAGGGGTTGAAATTTACTCTACACCAAAAAACTCCATTTTTGTTCATGTTATCAATCCCCAAAGAAAATCTGCCTATTAATAACAAAAATAATATGGGGGGGGGCTTTTAAGACACCTGGTATATACTATTATATACAGGGTGTCCCCGAACTCTCTAGACCCCTTTTGTGGATATGTTCCTGGGCTCGAGACAAACATATTTCATAACATAAACATTTGTCTATGGGGCTTATTTTTTCGTCTGTCTGTCTGTATATGTGTTTTTTACAAAATACTTAATATTTTTAAAAGTAGAAAGGATATGGAGCTCAAACTTTGTACACCTATTTTTTGCGTATACACTTATCACTGTACGAAAAATTAGAACATTATTTTTAATATTTTCAAAATGGCAGCCGTTTATATATTTTAATGTTAAATATCTCAAAAACCGCTAACTTTACAAAAATATTACAAGAGACAAAAAGGTTTACTTTTTTAATGACAAACACAATGTTTTTTTTATTTTGTCTGTAACTCAAAGGATAACAGAGATATTGACGAAAAAAGGAAAAATGTATTTTTTGATAGTTGTCAACAATACCCAGAATTACTCTAGAAACAAAATGTTTTGAAGTTATTATGAGCTAAAATAATCAGTTATTTGCATTATGTACTGAGCACTTTCTAAGCTGATTCTACTACCAAAAAATTAAGAAAAAAGTTCATATATTCATAGGTCCGGAAATGTTTCGTTAGCGAGTTACAGCTGGCGAAAGATTTCACCCATGTTGCTGTCCGAATTGAGAAAGAATTTTTGCGTTTTGGGTCAAATATCGCAACAATTGCTGCAGTTACACAGTACTGGGACCTATTTTTTAAAATTTATCTGCTCTTTTTTCGTAAATTAAATACAATTTTACACCTTAATTAACGCCCTACATATTTCAATACGGATTCGTTCCTGTGAGTAATCTGAAACACGGGTAAGAACTCTAACGAAGCATTTCCGGACCTATGAATATACTGTATTATGAACTTTTTTCATTATTTTTTGTTAGTAGAATCACTTCAGAAAGTGCTCGGAACATTATGCAAATAACTTATTACTTTAGCTCATAATAACTTCAAAATATTTTGTTTCTAGATTAATTCTGGGTATTGTTGACAACTACCAAAAAATACAGTTTTCCTTTTTTAACTTCCCGCTAAGAAAATTGAAAATTTTCTAAAATCGGGAAGTTATTGGTTTCACCCCGTTTTTCGAAAATCGAGTATTCATCAGATCTCGACGTTTTGAGGTCCTAGGAATCTTCACTGACCACTCCCGAGACGGTGTCACCCTGTCTGTATATTGTATGTGTGTGTGTGTGTGTATGTAAGTATGTGACCCGCTTATAACTTTTGAACTGCTTAACCGATTGGATCCTACTAAACGGCGTTCTAAAAAGTTCCATCAAACTTAGATTTCCTGAAAATTTCAACTAATTCGGACCGGTAGGTTCTGATGAAAAATTTCGAAAAAACTAAGAAATAAATTTTTTTCAAATCAGGTTTTTTTGGAATAACTATTAAACGGCTTTACCGATCAATTCCAAAACCTAATCAGCTTTTAACTTTGAAAAGCGACGTCGATCGCTACCAGTCCGGTCAAAATCGGTTAATTCGTCCGTGAGATATCGGGAACGAAAGAAAATAAAAAAAGTGTTTTTCCTCAATTTCTCCGAAACTTTTCATCTGAAAAATTTTTGTTGTTGATTCTTTCAATGGACTTAAAAAACTGCATCGATTGCCGCAAATCGCATAAAAATCGGTTGATTCATTCAAAATTTATGGCAGTTCAAAATTTCCAAAAATAGTGTTTATAAACTTTCATCATACTTTTGTAATTAAACTTAGCGGGAAGTTACAGGGATGGCCTTTAGGGTCAATCGTTTTCCAAATTTTTTCGTCAATATCTCTATTATCCTTTGATTTACAGACAAAATAAAAACAACCATTGTGTTTGTCATTAAAAAAGTAAACTTTTTTGTCTTTTGTAATTTTTTTGTAAAGTTAGCGGTTTTTGAGATATTTGACATTAAAAATTATAAAACGGCCGCCATTTTGAAAATATTTAAAATAATGTTCTAATTTTTCGTACAGTGATAAGAGTATACGCAACAAATAGGTGTACAAAGTTTGAGCTCAATATCCTTTCTACTTTTAAAAATATTAAGTATTTTGTAAAAAACACATACAGACAGACAGACGAAAAATACGTACCGTAGACCCATGTTTATATTGTGAAATATGTTTTTCTCGGTCCCAGGAACATATTCACAAAAGGGGTCCAGAGAGTTCGGGGACACCCTGTATAAAGGAACACTGTTTATTGAATCTTTTGGATTGTTACAATTACAACTACACATGATTGTTTTGGTTATTAATAATCAATCAAAATAATATATAACATAAAGTATCGCATATATTATTTCTCAAGGCTATTTTTTTGTCGGTACGCCATAACTTCCTTAATACATCATCACATTACATGAATGAGGCATCATTTTAAAGCTTTCCTTAACCGCTACACTGGAAAAATATAAAAACAGCTTAAAATTCATGTATTAATAACAAAAATTGATTAAAAAACGTTTATATTATACTTTGTATGTTCCTAATGAAAGGCGCCATCTATTAACCATCTGTTTAACTAGCATGACAGCTGTTGGTTAGATTGTGATTGTTTACACTGTAAGATTGTATAGGGAAACTGTTATTTATAAACCAATGTAAATAAATAAACTTAATTAACTGAATTAAATCAACGTGTTAAATCAGGTAAATGTAGGCCTACTCTGAACTTGCGAAATATTCGCACGGGTCAGCTAGTAACCATTATTGCCCAATGTTACACTTGTGAAACGTCATTTGTTAAGGTTTGAACAGTAATGCCCAGTGACACACGTATATTTGAATAAGAATATTGACTATTTTACTAATGTCAGTTTAGATTTTATAATTCTAAAACAACGATTGTCCTTTCTAGAAACAATATCAACAGTACAAATAACAAAACGAACCTATTTCTTTGATAAAATTAGGGGTTTGTCTTATCTGGAAATCCATGCTTTGGTTTCATGAAAACACTCACACAAAATAGATTACAACCAACTTCAGAGAGGCTAAGTTTATAAAATGGCCACTAGAGTGTGTTGTAGGCACAAGTACATATTTTAAACAGTGGGTATTAAGTTTTAAATTGTACATCACTTAGGTCCTTTTTTCCTCCATATTATTAAACAATTCTGAGCCTACATTTACCAGAAAAAAATTAAATTAAAATATAAATGTTTAAGTTCCGAAAAAAGTGCTGCGCCTTCTCAGAAAGAAATTCAGGTTTAAATACAGGTCAATTATAACTTACTTTGTATTTGTCTTGTGCAGAGATGGAGAAAAGAATTAGCAACAAAAACAAATTTCGAATCTTTTTCATTTTTGAAAAACATCCCCTTAAGAACTAGGTGGTTCTCCTTTGGGGCAGAGTTCATGCTTAGATTTTTCATATTTACCGTTTTTTTACTACAAGGTCTATTTAATATTGGTCCAGTAAAAATTTAGAAATATGCGACAAAACACTTTTCTCTTTTATACGTATAGGAGGAATTATCAGTCCCTAATAGTAGGCGGTAGGCTGTACACATTCCGCTAAACACTACGTGGTGCGTTTACTACATTTGAAGGCGCTACATAGTACAAGGGGCAATAACATTCTCTGTTGATAGTTACACATTTGCTGACTTTCCTAGTATTGTTTAGTGTTGTTTTCTTCATTTCACCATTTATCCAAAATGGACTCTATCCATTTCTTGCGTTCTTTAGGTGCTCTTCCTTCATAGCGAATCTGACCTTTTGTGGAAAATGTTATTCAAAATATGTTTTTCTCTAAAACTGTTAACAAAAATGTTTTTTTTAAGGGGGCACTCCACCCTAAAAATCGTCAAAAACACATTTTCGATTATTTTTTTTTTTTCAATTTCTTATTCACTATGCTTTTCTGACGAGATTGATATATAATAAGCACGGGAAATCTTATTCTAACCCATTGAAATCTAACGATAACTAAAAGCTTGCACACAATTTTGAGTCACTAATTCAAGGAATATAGAAAGAAAATTCAAATGATAAAAACTTATTGTGAACAAAAACTGAAATATAAAGAAGAAAAGACTTGTGGAGCAGGAGAGTTTTAGTGTAAGTAATTCAAACATACTATGTATACTTAGTAATATAAAGAAATACACTTGCAAGATTTGATTAGCAACTGATTTGGTGTTTGTTTTCCTTTGTGGGCTGTTTTCTGAAAATTTAATTTTTACGCGTTTTGAATCACTATGGCGGGCATATCTCAAGTTCTATTAGAGAAATCTTCTCGATTTTATTTTTTTTTTTATTTTGAAGATAACATTTCATTCTATGGCCTCTAGCATAGAATAGTTTAAATGTTATCTGTAAATATTTTTCAAAATTAATAATAAATGTTTAGTTTTTAAAATATTTTAATAAACAAATTAAGTAATTTTTTTAAATTATTTTTAAAAAAATAGCAATTTAATGCTAGGGGTTGTTACAGACAATGTCCTCTACAAAGTAAAAACAAGCTTTGATTGCATAGTTCTTGAGTTAGGCATGCCATAGTAAATGCTTGTTTTTTATGAAAAAGTGCTCCCTCCCTCTCCCGAGGGGGTGTGAAGGGTCTAGGGACTTGAAAATGTGACAAAAGTTAATTCTTACTTATACCAACTCTTTAAAAACATATGGTAATGTTAGCCTGAAAAACTAAATAAATTAATTCTATGGTGGAGTAGGCCTACCTCAATTAAAATTTATGCTTTAAAACTTAGAATGTATGGTTCAGTTCTATCTTTCAATTATGGTTTCAGTAGCAAGTTATTATTATATAGAAAGTTGAATTTAAAAATGTGTAAAAACTCAGAGAAAGTTTTGCGGGATTTGGACATTATAAGACTAAAAAAAGGTGATAAATCAGCATAAGAAATTACTAAAGAAGCTAGAACTGCAAGATAACATAAAAGAAAAGTATTATATAATGAGTATACAAATGTAAATGAGGATGCTTATGGTGCAGGAATGTTTTAGCAAGTGCTATTTGTAATGTAGTAAGTTTTTGTTTATTTTCCGAAAGTTTACATTTTTAACATAAAGGTACATTTTTATCAAAAACTATGACAGATACAAGGTTGAAATTTTACAGTTATTTACCTATACAGAAAATTCATGTGTGGTAGTAAAGCTATGGTTCTAATTTGCATTAATAACAAGTTGTAAAGATTTAATGTTTACCAAAATGAGCTTTTTTTAAGCCATATTTTTTTGTTAATCATAAAAACTTTCTTGTAAATAAATATATATAAATTTACTACCACCTCTTAGAAAATAGCCTTATAACCGGTTAAAAATTCATATTTATAGCTCTCATAATGTATGAGAAAATTGTACCTTAACTTGTTACATTTAACATAGACGGTATACTGCCCTGCTAAGCGCAAAGGGGGTATCTACATTTTTTCCGATATTGAGTTTTTGTTACCATGTGATTCTAGATGCCATTCTGCACCGAATACTAAGGTATTTTGGTCTTATCTAGAAGAAAAGTATTAAAAAAATCCCCTTTTTAAGTTGTCGTATCTGCTGACATTCCATCAAACTCTGAAACCCCCAAAGGAATTTCTAGGGTTCGCAAAGAGGCTATCATCAAGAATATTTTAGAATCATATAAAGGGATTGTTCCTGAAAGTAGGTTTGCTTTTTGGAAGCAACTCCCAACAATAAATGTAGACATTACTACAACTACTAGTGGAAATTCAAGGTATAGAAACAAGAAAAAAAGATCTTCCAACTAATAGACTGTTATTAATTTTGTAATAAAAGTTTTTTTTTCAATACATGTTTATATAAAAAAGGCGATTTTTATTTTACCTGAAAATAATTTTTGAAGATAGGAGTAAATTATTTCTCAAGTTATAAATTTTGTATAAGACTAACTGAACAAAAAAAAATAGAAATTCAGTTGAGTAGACCTATATTTTTTTAAATAATTGTAACTTAAATATTGTGTACTCATTCTTAGGTTGGTAAAAAAAAGTGGTGTATCTACTAAAGTTGTTGGTGGTAAGTGAAAATACTAAAGCAATTTGGTTGTATCTGTGTAGATAGTCCCTTTGCACTTAGCAGGGCAGTATAGGGGTTTCCTGAAAGTGCCGGATTTCTAAATAAATGGCAAATTTTTAGGGGCGGCATTGTAACTTTTTTTTAACTGAAAATAAACCCTTTGGATTTTATTTAACAGCACAAAATGTTTATGAAAATTGATGACATTATTTTATTTTGCTACAAGAAATCTATGCATTTTTAGAAACAATGTGTCCAAGTTTACAAGATCTTGGCAAGAAATACAAACTGCTTTCATTTTAATTTATTTAAGAAAAAGCAACGACTAGATATGAGTCCCGAAGGATTCTTCGAAGATTGGAACCCGCTTTAATGGTTTGTTTCTGGAGCAATGTACTTCACAGGATTCATAAAGTAAACAAAAAAATTCAAAGTGAAACTGCACATGTTTTGATGGTGGAGAGATTGGTATGGTTCTCTGGAAGGTTATTTCACTGAGCAGAGAAACCACTTTCATTACTTTGAGGAATTGTCCGTGGATATAACAATAAATCTAGACTATACGTAAAAGACAGCAAAATATGTTTTTGTTAATAGGCTCTTTTATTGGTGAGCCTACAACGAGTTTCAAGTCAGATTTTACTTTTTATCTCAGTTGAATGGAAACAAGAAAGTATGAAGAATTGAGGAAAAGGCAACTACTCTCTACCACATGTATCCACACGATTTGGATTCTGATTTCGTTGAAGAGTGCATCCGCTTCCAAAAGTACATGTGTTGCAGGTGCAGGATTCTAGCCCCCAGCAGAAAAATTGTTGTGATGTAATTCCCTTCAAGATGTGCACCAGAATTCGGACATTGCACTAAGAATAAGTGAATTGGAGAATATCGTTTTTCCTGCCTCAGAAGAGTTAAAAACTATCTGCTAACCAGAATTTCTGAAGGAAGATTGAACTCACTTTCTTTACTGTGTATTGGGGCAAAAAAAATAAAATAAGATAAGAATAATTAATTCCGTAGTTGTGTAAAACAAATCTAAATACACAACTAAAAAGGGCGGCAAATCCCTGAATCAGGTTCCTACTCCCCAGCAGTGGAATATCAGCTGCTTCCCAAATTATATAATCTACCCTTTTGTTCATTCTTATTAGAACATGACCAGGGCACAGTAGAAATACACGATAGTTCTCAACCTGTGGGACGCTGTTGAATTTCAGGGAGGGAAACAGGATAAAAACATTGTTTGAAGGACTTGTAAAAGACATTCAGTGTCAACCCTTTATTTATCAAATAACTTTTTGAACCATCTGTATCTCAATATTTCCTTTTACTTAATGAGAGTATGTATACTTTTTATCTAATAAAAATAATATGAATAAATATTTTGGAGACATACTTATTACATACAACTATTTTGGAATATCCTGTGTAATATTCATGCATTAATATAAGACGGTTATTGAAGTTCTTTTATGACAATGATATAAATGTGGGGGCATGAGTGCTTTTGGCTATTTAAAGGGGGCATACATCCTAAAACTTTGAGATCAACAGCCCTAAAACCCAGTAGGGTCTTGTGACTGTGTATTGAACAATTTTGTCAACAAGGCAAATCTCATGTTGTTATACAATAAAAAAGTGATTTAGTCCAATAGTCCGGCTGTAGTGCATAAGTAACAATACGCATTCTGTTTTAGTCTGTTCTTTTTTAGTTTTTCTACAGAAAATAGTCGTAAAAGAGAAGGTTGGAATTTTGGATAAAAGAATAGGACGACTAATTCTATTCGGGACTTGCAAACATGCAGTTTGCAAATTTGAGGAAACTATTCACTTTTTTTATTTTAAAAACTAATCATTCTCACAGCTTTCCATGATTAATTCAATTTACATTCTACAATATGCAGAGTAGGTAACAAGGTGTGTCGAAAAATAACCAACATTTTGTAATTAGTTCTAATATTTATTTATGCAATCCTGGTGTAAAACAATCAAATCATAATCCAATCTGCTATAACCTCCAGAGTAATCAGTTCTTTTACGACTCATTTATTCTCCAAATTTCGGTTTTTGAGTGAAACATATTTCAATATATATGGTTTAAAAAAAATTGATTTATCATTTATTTTGATTAACTGAATATTACAATCTTAAACTACTGCTGAAATAAGTAATACAAAACAAATAAAAGAGCACTGTGGCGACAAAATCACACTGATTTAAATAAAAACCCGAACCACAAAACAAGGAGCAAAAACTATAACTAAACAACTAAATTGTAAGTTAAGTTTAAAACCCTCTGAGGATGATGACCATGTCATCGAAATGTACATAAGGGTAAGGTATTAAACTTAACTTACAATTTAGTTGTTTAGTTATAGTTTTTGCTCCTTGTTTTGTGGTTCGGGTTTTTATTTAAATCAGTGTGACAAAACATGTTGCTCACTCCTTTCAACAATGTCATATCTCAAAAATGGCGATTTCGAGTTACGGCTATTTTCAGAAGGCACTAAAAGAGTAGTACATACCTGCAAAATCGTCATATCTATAACTCAATATTTAACTGCTAGAGTCAAGGAGTGTCGTTTTTGCTCTATAAAATATTTCAGGAGTGTTCTTTTCAAGAGTGTCACAAGTTGGTTTTCGTTTTGCCATTGGACTTAAAACATCTGCGTCGTTTAGTGCAAGAGCGTATTATTTTTTCAGAAGACAGTTTTGCGCACAAGGTAAGATCATTTTTCATTCTTAGTTTTGTATCAAGGACGTACTATTTCCGTTTATGTCAGTATTGTAAAGAAGAAAAAGTTAATTCTGACGTGGTTTATTTTGACTTACGACGTTCTTGCACATTAAGTGCGGGACATTGATTGTACTACTTTAACTTATGACTCTATTGTCGAAAAAATTTCTTCCACGGACAAAGGGATTTTGGATTAATTTATTTTATGACACTCTTCCAAAGAAACGTTAGCCCTATATTAGGGTCCCCTTACAAAATTTTAAGGCATAAAAAACGAATTTTGATTTTCATGGGTTTTATTACATTAAACGAAGCAGGATGGTGAGTAGAATTAATACCTCCAAATTTTTCAAAAATATTAACTACATTGGGAGTTTTGGGCTTTTAAGTAAAACTGTTACTCAATGTTAGCATTTGTTCAAAGCTGTATAACTCGGTGCCTATAAAAAGGAAATTTATGAACTAATTTTTTTACTGTAGATAAAAGTATATACTTTAATGGGACACCTTCAAATTTTCAATATCTAATATAGTTTTTGAGAAAACAATTTTAGAAAAGTACATATTTCAACAACAAAAATTTTCGAAAGGAAATTCTTTGCCCCGATATGAGTATTAAAATATGCATAATTTTATAGCGAATAAAGGTGTGTTTGTAGTTTTTCAATAACACATATTTTTCGAGTTATTTAGCTTTTTATGATTTCCAAAATGGATTTTCTTAAATAAACGCTATAAAAATTATTTAAATTTAATTGATACCTACCTCAAAAGTCTTTGAATTGAAAGGAGAATAATTACTGGAAAAGGGTTTCGCTCATATTTAACCATTTAGAAAATCGTGTTTTAAGCATTTCCAGGTTTTCGAGTTGCAAGCCTTTTTTAAAACTGCTGTAGCAGAAAAACTATAAAACGAAACGTCTTGATTTTTTCACACAAGA
>JAGFPH010009668.1:0-22294 GCA_018207615.1 Philaenus spumarius | reverse complement strand
TTAAAATTCAGCTGTGGGGTATCGTTTTATATGTTTTTGGGTACGGGAAAACTGATTTTGACAGTTAAAAAATCGTAGTGCATCGGGATCACGTTTTTGGATAAAAATTGTTAAAATTCAGCTGTGGGCGGGTATCGTTTTATATGTTTTTGGGTACGGGAAACCGATTTTGTGTTCTGTCCAGACGAGCCGAAGTCTCTAAAAAGTGTTCCATCTTTTCACTAATTTATAATTATTTTGCTAAAGGCCGGAAAGTGCTGTTACCAACCTTAAAATTGTAAACTATTATTTGTTCTAATAGATATTTTGGTAGATTACATTATAATAAATAAATAAATTACTTTTTTTTAATTATTGTCCCGTAAGCTGCTCCCACCTGTGATTTATTTTCATAATAATATATTCCTATTAACTCAAGGGTCTCTAAAAAAAATTTATTTCTTAAGGCAGATTGAATTTTATTATTTAACCATAAGTAGTAGTAGGCCTACTATTAATGGTTATTTCCTTTCAAAATATATTATGTTAGTTTACAGTCTAATAAACAGCGAACATGAAGTTTCTTCTCAGGTCGCATTGCATAATACTTTATAACGTCTAAAACTTATAACATAATACATTTATCTTAGCCCATATCAATGTAGCCTATATGGGATAAAATATCAGAAGGAAGTAGGCTAGGCTAGGCCTACTTACATGGGACCGATTATAAAAATTAGTTTACATAATTAAAGAAAATACAATAATGAATATTACGATACCGTACCTCAATATTTTGAAGTTTTATTAATTAGTAGCCTATGTATTTATATTAACTGTCTTCCATTATAGAAAAAATTATAAATTGCCAAAGTAGGCCTGTAAAAACAAAACAAGCAGACAGACAGATAAAAAGGGGAATATTTAAGTATTTCATGTACTTATAGTAGCCAATAATCCAATTTTAAGTATTTATTTGTGTCTGAAAAAATCGCTGTGACTAAGAATGTTTGATAAAAATAACCTAAATTTAATTAAAATTGATAAATAATTACATTTTTCTGTTATTAGTCACAATAACAGCAACAGAGTTTAGTGAGTTTCAGCATTGTATTTGGATAACCTAATAGAACTCCGATCCAATGCAATATTTTGTTCCACTGGAAATTCGACTTTTTTGGCGCTATCTATTGGAGAAACGAAGGAAGCTGTTCGAAACACCAATGCTACCAATGCTTTCTCCCTAGCGCTACCTCGCGGCGCGATCATGCAATATTTTCGCGACAACCTTTTTTCCGGCACATAGCCCCCGTATGGATGCAAGATCTATTTATTATTCATGATCTATGGTTTCAGATTGATTTAGCAGTCATTAGGGAATAGCCCCTAGATGCTGCTGACGCTCCTTCCCAGTGAAAAAAAAAAACTAAAAGTTTCCTGGTAGCAGCACATTATGGGACTGATCCGTAACTCTTAAATACAATTAAATTAAAAATAGTGTTCAACAGTGCTTTCTGATAGTTTAAGTAAAAACTATTTGCAGAATAGTTAATTTAAACGCCATCAATCAGCAGCACAATTTGAACTTATCAGCACAGGGACTGATTTGAAACTTATCTGCCATTGAGTTCTAAATGTAATAATTCAACAGCGCATAGTTCGTTTAAAAGCCGCCAAGTAGCGCTAACGTGATCAAAAGTTTTGTTAGATGTAAAAATAAATCCGCAAAAACTGTTATCGAATTTTCCTCAGTGAGGAGGCACTCTTTTTATAGAAAATTTGTTCCGTCTCACTGTTAAAAATTATATCGAATTTTTGTTGACCGATAGGATACATTTTCTTGTATCCGTAAGGTGCTGCCCTCAAGTATCTTAATTTTGAAACTATGTATAATAATTTTAAAAAAAAGGCTTTTGCCCGGTAAGTGCTGCTATCTACAACTAAATTATAAACTACAATTTATATTAATCGTTTTAGTACATTTTTTATCGTCTTATAAACAATAAAATTAAGATCTTTTGTAAATCGTTATCTGGAAATTTATAGTTAAACTCTGATGTGACCAATGACAGAAATTGTTAATTGTTTGAATTTTAATCAAAAATAGGTAATTTTAAGCTGCTAATTTATTTCTAAAACAACTTACTAAACATTACCGGTACTTTGTTACAGTAAATTTGTTTTAGACATAAGTCATAAATTTGAAATATTTAATCGTAAATTTTGGTATTTCTTTTAACTTAAATGTTAATTAATTTGTAATGAAAGGAGAGTAGAATAGGAATAGACTAATTTAGGGGTTATAAGAGATAATTTTTAGGTTGACCATTTTACAATTAATTTTATAAGTTTTGTTGGGAGGAAAACAATTTTTATAGAAATGTAGGACTATTAATAGGCCTATCTACTAAAAATGTTTTAATGCATTTCTAAGCCATAAATATTGAGAGCAAGCGTTTCTTACAGTGTTTTTAAACTGAAATTTTTTAAACTTCCCAGCAAAAAATTAAAAATCTAAAATTTTTGAAAATAACTATTTTTACGGTTATTATATTTTTATGTT
Source organism: Philaenus spumarius (assembly GCA_018207615.1). Classification (NCBI taxonomy): domain Eukaryota; kingdom Metazoa; phylum Arthropoda; class Insecta; order Hemiptera; family Aphrophoridae; genus Philaenus; species Philaenus spumarius. The sequence goes on along the minus strand of JAGFPH010009668.1, from coordinate 19,752 downwards.
TATTGTTTTTGTAAAAAAGTGTCCTAAAAAAATCAATTGTAGGCCTAGGTTTTGAGAATAAGCCGAGATGGACGTGCATAAAAAAGCTAAAATAATGCAGTAGTAAAGCTGCAATACTTTTGACCATTACACAACAATATTACCTTTTTATTATTGCTTCTTATAAGTACGTAAGAAAAAGAAAATAATTGAAAAAAGATGAATTTAATTTATTTAACACAGTGTTCATATTGGACAAGTTAAAACCACAAAAAATTACAAGAAGTAAAACATAAATAGGAAATAGATATTTATTCTCATGTTCTCTCCACTGTTCTGTTTGATGTGGTTGTGTTGATCTTGACAGTGCCTTGATGAAGGTAAAGGGGTTGGGTAGCCTTACTGGGTAGGGTAGGTGAAGATTGACAATGTTATTTTTAGAATCGCTGGTAGTGGTAACTCACCGATCACTGGTCCGCTATAAAAACAATTTCTGCAGCTACCTTCTACGCTGTATACTGTGATCTGCAAATAAGCAAACACTATTCACGTACATTCGAGGTCAGACTCCTCGACTTACAAAATACACCAAAAAGTTTAGATCAAACGTATAAATCAGGACTAAATAAAGGTTTTGGGTGGGGTCATGACCCTCTGCTTCCAACCCTGAGTACCTATATCAAATTACATGAAGCAATAAATCAGAAAAATATTTTTTTACCATTTGCTAATTTTAATAAACATGTTTTTTTTGCAAATTAATTCACCTAATCTTTTGAAAATACATGCAATACTTTTTTAAATACTGACGATTTACTTTTTGACCTATATGCAAAAGTTCAAAATGTACACAGTTCCATTGAAATCGAAAAAACTGAGCATCACTCTAAAAGAGGATCAAGAAAGTCAAGCTTTCCTTGGCTTTTTTTGATGTGTTAAGTTAAAGGTCATCAATTGGTTGACAACAATTGGTTGAATCAGGTAAACCATTTGTGACACAACATACAAGAAGGACCATTAATGTCCTTCCGAGAGCTTGCTTAAAAAGTAGTAATGACTTCGAAAACGTTTTAATCTGTTTCATACAAAATTTCATGTTGCATTTTTGCTTCTAATATAAATCAGGCGTGTGAAAATCACCATAAAACTACCCTTAAAGTAAGACTTAAAACTATCAAAAACCTTAATGAAAAAGCACAAAACTTTCTTAAAATTGTATCTAAGGCAGCAATCACCTCAACTCCAGCTTACAGAAACACATTAAATCACAAAATATGTTATCCGGTAAAAATTAAAGAAATTATTAAAGAAACAAGGAGGGCACGGCATATCTGGCATCAGTCAAGGCTTCCTGAAGACAAGAGCAAGTTTATCGTATCAGCAACCACTTAAATCTACTGATAAAGGACATTAAGAAGTATCAAGTGATTCATTCAAGAATCTGCGAGCATTTTCCCTCCAAACTCGAGTTGAAGATGAAGATTTTGGAGCCTTATTCACACTTCAAAAACCATATCCGTTTGAGTTCCTCAAAGCAAAAAGTAATTACCGATTTTTTTCTCCAAGAAAGACTAATTTTTTTAATATGTACATAGAATTCGTTTTCACATATTTAAAACGCATTAAATTTTATTAAAATATACATAATGGCATTTTTCCTGCTCCAAGTACGTTTCTTTCATCCCACCTTTTGATAATTCGAACTCTCGACAACTCAAAGTTTTTTGAAGTCCTTCCAACTCCAAATTATCGAGAGTCGACTGTATATAAATAATAAGCTAATATTGCAACATGATTCAATTAAATATCTGGAAATGCACCTTGATAAACGCCTAACATGGAATCACAACGTGAAAAAAATAGAACAGATTCACCTTAAAGAACGTCAAATGTATTTGGCAGAAAATCACAACTGGACATTTACAAAAAGCTATTACTTTATTTAATGGTTAACAGACCAATTTGGACATACGGAACAGAGCTTTGGACATGTACAAAGACATCAAATCAACTGTTGGTACAACGATGTCAAAACAGTATAATTTGTGCAATAACTAATGCAAGATGGTTGGATAAAAAAGGAAACAATCTAAATGACAGTAGAATCCCGATTGTCTGATTGACTGTTTTAATCTGGATTATCTGTAAATAGATTTAAGATCTTGTACACAGTACTGGCTAAAGTATTTCCACTTCAACCAAAATAGCTTCAGCCCATTGGGTACAGTATATATACAAGTTCTGTATAAAAAGTTCGGTGAATGGTATGATAAAAACATAAAAACAGAATGTACATTAGAAATACCTTTATTGGCCTTCGAAATACTCTCCACCAGACACAACGCACTTCTGACAATGTTAGTATAGCGCCTAAAAACTGTTCGAGAAGTCTTCATGTAGAATCGTTTTCAAAATTGCCGTCACTTGGTTCAGAATCTCTTTGATGTCCAAAAACCGTGATCCCTTTAAGACCTTCTTAAGATGTGGTAACAAAAATCAGCAGGCACCAGATCTTGAGAGTTCGGTGGGTGTTGCAAAACTGTGACGGCAACGCTGAGTTAAAAATTGGCGTACAATGATGCTGGTATGTGATGGTGCATTGTCGTTCAGTAACACCCAATTTCCGGTCTGGAACATTTGTGGCCTAACACGCCGGATGCACTGCAACAACAGTTTAAGAATCTCCAAGTAGAATCGGCATTCACCGTTTGGCCAGCAGGAATGAATTCCGTATGGGTGATTCCTTCTTTATCAACATGGTCTTCACTTTGGATTTTTCCACGCTGCTTTTTGTTTGTCGTGGGGAAGAAGGTGACCGCCATTCCATTGATTGTCTTTTCGTTTCGGGGTCATACTGGTAATACCAAGTATCGTCTCCTGTGTCAATGTAATCCAGAAAAGTCGGATCCCGGTCACACATATCGATAAAACCGCCACTGGCCTCAAAACATCTTGCTTTCTGATCATCTGTTGGGATGTGTGGTACAAATCATGAACACAAATCTTGCGTTTGCCAAATTCTTCATAGACGATGGCCCCCACTGTGTCTTTGCTAATACCCACTTCGCAGAGTCAATCGCCGATATTTTGCTAGCATCGCTCGAACACGTTCAATGTTTTCTGGCGTCCTGCTTGTGGATGGTCGTCCTGAACGCAGTTCGTCCTCCATTGATTCTTTGTCAGCGCTAGTTTAATGCTAACTCACTGTAAATGTAAAGGTTAAAAACTATTTTGAAAATAATAATTTATTAATGCAAAGACATTGACAGAGACAAAAATATGGTTTACCTTCAGATATTTACAGGATAGAAAAACATTATTAAAGTATACATTAAAAAGTACACAACACACAAAGTTTAAAAAAAAATTAATGAAAACCTGCAAACAAATTGTGGTTCTGTATTACATTCTGCAAATGTTGACGTACACAACTCCAAAATACAATGGTTACCCAAAATTCAGATGGTGAAAATAACTCATTCCTATAACTAATTCTTCAAAAGCTGATAAAAACAAAGCAGATAAAATACCAAAAGTTTTCTTCAATTAAGGAAAATTGTAATGTAGCCTATATGTTTTATTTTTTCAGAGAGTTGTAACATTTTGAATAGAGGCTTACAATCAAAAGCCCATAACTGAAAAAACAATACACACATTCAGTCAAGTGTTTTAAAACCCCAGTCTTACTTTAAAACCCCAGTTACAGTGAGAAAAGATTCAGTAGAGCGAAATACAAAATATAATCTAAACTGAAACTAGAATTTAATTTATTTGTTTTATTTTACATACAAATTTTTAATTTTAGTTAAAACCTTCACACTCATTATTTTTCACTTTTGTTTCATCTAACAAATAGAACCTTGACACGTAAAAACTCTTACGGGATAAAAATCCAAGATGGCCACCACTACAGACCCTTAATGGTTCAAAAGTTGAGAAGCTTGATTTGAGGGAGCTAAAGCAATTGTCTCTTACCATAAATTGAATCCCTGATAGATGTAGACCAACAAATCCTAACTGTAAGGCATGTTTTAAGTAATGCCAAGCATTGTGATCGTTTCTTCTTTACTTTTATTGCTTCGGTTGGGCAAAAAGCAAAATAAATTATTAAAACAGTTACACATATGATGATTACATATTTAACACAAACCCAGATGGTCAGAACTGGATGATGTTTGCAAAAGTTTAAACAACTCTTGGAGAGAAATTCGCATTGCTTTAAAGGAGATACAAAATGGTGTGACTGTAAAATCAACCACGAGGATAGCTCAAGGGATTTCCACGTTAAATATGGTGGAATTGAGGTGGGTGCCAGGACACCGTGGCATTTCAGGAAATGAGATGACGGATGCTCTTGCAAAGAAAGGAGCATCTGCACCACCCATGGGGCCAGAACCAATGCGCTGCATGGCCAAGAGCACAGTAAAAAACTGGGCCAGGGAAGAGCAACGCCAGAGATGGTGTGGATTACTCGGGCACACGCAGAGTAAACGATTGATCAAGGGACCAAACGCTAAGCTTACTAAATCCCTAATCAAGTTAAACCGACCACAGCTCAAAAGACTCACTACTGGACATGGTCAGTTCAGCAAACAACTAGCAACAGTGGGAATCCTTGAAGGCGACCAACGTCGGCTTTGTAATCAGGCCGAAGAGTCAGCAAGACACGTCATATTTGAGTGCGAGACCACGGAGCATAGGAGGAGGAGGCTCTTTGGAATCCAGCAACCAGGGGACGAAGAAGACACATACTTGGTGGAGAAAATCCTGGACCTCACAAGGAATACAGGCTTCTAACGTGCGAGGCGCGGGACACAGGGGGCACAATAAACCAAAGGTTGACGTGTAAGGAAGCCTTCTTCAAGGAGGAATCCACCCCAGTAAAATCTAATCTAATCTAGCTCAAGGGATTCTGTGATGATTGGAAACAGCGCTTATGCAGTGGCATAATTAATGTTTCTGCACCCCAAGGCAGAAACTACAATGTGCTTCCCCGTCTTATATTTTTATTGACCGTGAGAAAATAAGTTACAAAAATTAGAACTATGAATAGTGTGTATGGTTTGAAACAAAAAGTGACACAAAAAGCAATTTTGATTAAAAAAACTGTTTAATTAATATAAAATCAATACAATATTATTACAATGAAGATAAAAAGTCTTAATCCATCCTCGTTGGTTCTTAACTTCCAAAAATGTTTTTACTAATTGGTCCAAATTTAATCTTCAAGCTTTTTCATGTGAAAAGGGCTTGCGTGGCCATCCAGAAAACAAAAATAAAATTATAGAGTTTAATACTAGCTAAGGACGGTAGACAGAGGTTTTTTTTTTGGTAAAAGGTAATATCTCTAAATTGCATTGGCAACACTGGTCACGACATGCACTGCAATGACTGATCAGCCCGTCAGCATCACATGTTGTATACGGTCAAGACATATTGTTTGATTACTCTTCCAGAGTATCCAGTTCAACGTTTACTTTTCAATTTTCGGTTTATGTTATTAGTGTTTTACCGTTTTCTTTTATCGAAATCTGGAAATGAGTAAAAGTAATAAACTATCGAGCGGTGCTGCTAAATGGAAACAACGGGAACAAGACGAATACAATGAAAGTGGAAATGGCCGAAGGGGGAGAGAGCAAGACAATGATACTGAAGAAGAGTCGAGTTGGGAGTCTGAGGAGCAAATCAACAGACATCTGTGCAAAACGGGCAAGAAATGAAAGAATGCATAGTGTTTATCCCGTGCATTAACTGTTTTATACCATCTTTCATCCCAGTCTGAATTTTTTTAACAATTTATATTCTGTTTATAAATTTGTGATTACTTTACCATGTACACAAGTAACACGTGAAAGGGGTTTTTTCCAATTTGAAAATAGTTAAAACTAAGTTACGAAATTCGTCGCCCCAAAGTTTATTGGCTAATTTAATGACAACTATTAATTAATTGTGAGAAAGTTTGTTTGAAAACTAGGACAAAATTAAGTAATTGATCAAACCGCCTCAATCAGTGACGAACTCGGGCAAAACTGGTGGCATAAATTTAAATAGTGTTATCAAAAGGAATAGTAATACGTATTCATTTTATGTATAGTTTTTCTTAGCAATTTCCTAATGAAGAGTAGTAAATAAAACTTTGGCTGAATTTTTAGTGCATATTTCGGGGTACTTTTTTTAACAACTCATTCAAATATCTGTTGTTTGAGGGTTTTTTTTGTATGCAAGGGGGCAGCTAATGGTTATGTTTTCATAAAAGACCAATCACTTGTGGCCACAGTTGCAATTAAAGTTAAAAACAGTAGAAAATCTGTACACGCGTTAGGGGCACTGCAACAATCACTTTATTTTCAATTTGCAAAAAATGTGATAAATCCTTAGTTTTACTTATGTTTTTCTTTTAAATATCTTCCATAATTAGATTTCGGAAGCAAATTATTTCGTTGACTAAAGCGTAGCTAACATCAGTTTCACACTTATCACAAAATTGTGTTGCTGCAGCAGCAAGTTACTCATTAGTCAGAAAACTAAACCTTATCTGGTTTCAAAAGTTAAAATTTGCTGTAAGAGTGAAGAAGATACATAGACTTGAAAACTGTGTAAGGGGTCTTTCAACCGAAAGTCAAAAGAGAGTTAATGAAAAAAGGATTTTACTCTTCTTTGGCGTTGAACTGGCAGATAAGTTTCAATGTTCCATGTTGCTGCCAGCGCCTGATGCACAATTTCAATAAAGTCTTCTCTCATTGCGCTTATACAATCTAAGCTTTTTTTTAGAAGAACACTTGCATCATTGAAACTAATGTCAATTCTTTGAAGAGGTTTTGATATTGCAGTAAAGTCCCGCTATTCCAAACTAATTGGGACTAAACGCTATTCGGTTAAGCGGGAATTCGGGATAGGCGGATTTCATGAATACTTTCAACTTTATTATCAATGTATTGACTTGTTAAGGCGTAAATTAAGTGCGCAGGGACATCTGCTAGTGTCAGATCTATACAGCGTTGATCGGCTCGGAGGAGGTGAACGCTCAAACTGAACTCGCATCAAACATAGACGCGGCAAATGCTCTTGACCTCGCCTTAGTATAGGTTTACACCATCGGTTTTTTTCCTACCGTTGCGTTACAATTCCGTTTTCTTCTAAAAACGAAAGGGAAGGGATAGGTTGTTCAAGGGAAGGGATAGGCTGTCTGTTTTGTCATCCCGCAGCCTATCCGTTAGTACCGCATCGTTTCGAAAAAAGATCGAGGAATAAAATTCCTTCCTCATAACGAAAACAGAGGAGAAAAACGGACGAACGCAACCAGCAGGTGGCAACAACACTACTAATGCCTAGCTGTTGTATCTAATCCTTCCTTCTTTCTCACTGACCTGGTATCCGTTTCACCGGACGCTTGTTGCGGTACCTTACTTATTGCAAAACGGATTTAAAACGTGAAGGAAACAAAACCGGACAATTCCCTCAGGCCCATTGGAATTAATGTGTTGTGAATGGGTTAACCAAAACGCAACGGAAGGGAAAAACGGATGATGCAAAACCTACACTTATGCTACGCCGAACAACACGCTTCAACACCAAAAGATGTTATGTTCAAGCGGCGATGGTGGAAATCCTCAAGTCGAATCAGAAAAAAATTATTGACTTCACTTCTTAAGTGAGTGTAAATTAGTTATTTTTTGTGTTTAGCAGAGATTAAAAATGATAGACTTGCGTCGACTATTTCACTACTTTTAGAAGACTATAGAGAAATTTACGTTAAATGATAACAAGGCATCATACCTCGACGACCATCTAATTTCCAAGTGAAGGAAGGAGATTAGGGAGGACATAACAGGTGAATCATTCTAGCCTTTCTAGACTGTGTTTCTACTAACATATGTTGTTTAACTTTGACGTAACCTTATTTGTCATGTAATGTACTTACTGTCGGGAGCACGAAATAAGGCAGATGACAATTTTTGCGCTGTTGAAAGATCCCACCCATCCATCCATCCAGTGATGAAAGATCGTGCTGCAGAGCAAGCGAATCTCGACCATTCCTCACTTTGCCAGTCCCATATCTGGTAACAGCGCAAAAATTCTCGCCCGACTTATTTCGTGCTTCCGATTGTAGTTAACACTATTACTGAACTGTAAATAAAATTGTTATAATATGTTTCTAATTGTGACAAAGGAATGAAATTTTGATTTCAGTGATTTTCAAATAACACTTATACAGGTTTATTCAAAAAGAAGTAGACGGGTTTTATCAACAGAAAAAAAATTAATAGTACGACTACAAAGAGGACATTTCAAATTTTGTTTAACAATGAGCCCCATGGTTACACGGCAAGCATCAATTCGATAGTCAAGTTCTGGCCAGACTCTGTTAAGGGGATTGACGTCAAAACTCTCTACAGCTCTTCTTATCCGTTGCCTTAATTCCAAGAAGCTCAATGGTAAGAAGGGATTAAAACCTTGGTCTTTAACATAATCCCACAGAAAGAAATCACTTGGGGTCAAGTCTGGACTGAGAGGTGGCCAACGCATGAGTGACACATTGTCTTCAGTTGCACGACCAATCCAGCGACCTGGTAATTGCTCATCGAGGTATTCTCTGACATCATGGTGCCAATGCGGTGGAGCTCCATCTTGAACCAATATGTAGTCATTACTGTCTTCCTCTAGTTGAGGGATAAGCCATTCACTCACCATGTCCAAGTAGGATGTGCCTCAGATATGTGCCTTGAAAGAAGAAAGGCCCGTATAACTTTTGTTTTGATGCAGCACAAAACACGTTTATCTTAGGAGAATCCCTATCATGTTCAACAATTACTCTAGGATTTTGTGTTCCCCAGAAACACAGGTTGTGTTTGTTAACCTTTCCACTGATATGAAACGTAGATTCGTCCCCAATGATTAGTAGATCAATGAATCCATCTTCTTCAAAACGTGTCCGGATGTGAACACAAAATGCAAAATGTTTCTCCTTAACAACATCACGTAATGTTTGCAACAGCTGTAGCTTGTAAGGTTTCATCTGTAAACGTTTTCTCAAAATCCTCCAAACGGATGGCTGTGGAATTTGTAGTTCTACACTTACCCTGGTTGTTGACTTTATTGGACTACACGCAGGATAGAAACTCGAACCTGTTCTACACGATCTTCTTCCAGTGATGGCCTGCCCCAGAACTTGTTGATTTGCACAAACAAACTGTATTTTTGAGCCAATCATAAATAGATAATCAAAGTTCTGTAAAATAACATACAACCTACTTATTCCTAATATCAACAAATTATTAACCTGCTTTGATATTATGATTACAATATCATTTTCCAGGACGTTGATTGTCCATTACTTTGAAACGAAGCAAGATACTAAGCTCTAGTTTGTGCCATTCTGTTTCTCTTTTAATAAGCTTTTCAGTGGTGCATTACATGACCTACCTTTATATTTAAAATTTGTTACCCTCACCAAGCCTCCGAAAATAATGAAGGTTCAGATATGTCAAAAAATTCCTATTATGCAACACAAGATACATAAAACGATGTGTTAACTTATTTTCAATAACAAAAATAATAAAGGGGGGTTAAAGGTACTTTATGAACACTCTGTTTACAAATAATGTGAACGTACAGCCAGGTATAGGAAGCAAATTGACTCTAACCTACAGGCGCCAAAACACTAAATGAGAATTGTTAAACTAAATGTATTAAATGACATGTTTAGCGCAATTTAAAATATGGTACTCAACAATACAGTATGGTGCTAAAGATATGTATTTCCAATATCTCTTTAGTTTTGACCCTTTGCAGTCGGTTGTGATATTTTCATTTCTTCTTTTGAGCTCAGATGGCCGCACAATAGTGGCCATTGTCATTTTCTCAATCAGGTTGGTCATTATGGCGCAATTTTAATCTCTAAAGGTCGGGTGTCCTATCCGTAGTGCTCTGAAACAGTACAGCCCAATACTAGCCCATACTAACCATTTGATTTTCTATTCATTTACATACCCTATGTACAGAGTTAGTTGAAAGTCTGGGGACACCCCTCTAACTGTTTAGTGATTGAGTGCATAAAAGCCAAATTCATTTAACGTTTATAAGACATAAAAATGTACTTTTTTCTGTATGGGGTAACTTTGCCTGCTCAAAATTTTTAAATGTAGAAAATAAACAACATAAACTAGAGGTCTCCATCTCAGTCCTACCAAAAATAACAACAGTTAAAGAATTACATTGGGAATCCTAACTAGGAGAACTTCATTCCAGAATTAGACTCTGACCAGTCTAAATGTCAGTATAAAGTTGAACTTGGTTTTAACAGCCTCGCCTGATTTGTTAATTCGGACATAGAGTCATTTTTTTTAGGTTCGGTCAAATTGTTATCTTTTATGTTATTATAAACCCCTGTTTTAGCATCAATAAATATTTTAATTACTCGGTTGTAATGTCATAAAACTACAAAATATCAATGTCTAACTTTGATTGTTTTCTCAGAAAAATGTTAGAATTACCCCCTTCCTCTTTAAGTTGGGCACCCTATTTTCTCCCTCCTTAGAATCAAATCGTGAAATAATACAAACTTTGTATATTTTTCACATGTAAAGTGTAATCTCCATCAGGTCCCATCAAAATCGGTAGAGGGTGGGTGTTCAACTATACAGTAGCAACACTGCTAACCCACCCCTCCTAAAAAAGCAATTCACATGCGGTTCTTTCCTATGAAAATTTGCTAATAAAGTGGGAAATTATTACTTTTTTCTACTAGCTTACTATAGAAATATTTTTTATTGTTTAAACTAAATATTATGTATATCATTCAGCCTTTGCAGGAAAGGTAGCACTGTATCTAAGGTCTTAGAATAGTTTTTCAATCCAGACAGAGTTTGTCAGTTTCAACCTCCTGTAAATAGATTTTAATTCAACACATTCTACAACATACCTGTACAAGATTGATACAGTGGAGGAACATCATTCTGCATCAGAAACCTTCATGGAACTGCTGATATGAAGGTGGGCAAGCACTACATCTTCAAGCAAACTAGTGCTGACTGCTGACAGTTTGTCCTTGACCTTGATGAATTTGTTGCCATTCATCCCTGCATTGTTTAAAAATGCATCTTTTATTCCGGATGGCTACATAACTTGTTGCATAAGTGCGCCTTCCGCCGTTGCATTTTCAATTGTTCATTTCCCCGTGCCTGAGCATGACCCACAAAGGGACAACAGTTTGGGTGGTATGATCAAGGCGGCGCTGCAAAACAAACACCTTTACTTCATATAGCCTATGTATACAAACACAACATTTTTATAAAGAGACATTCACAGTAGATATTTTTATCAGTTTAAGAATAACCTAATAAATTTAACTGAGTACTAATTGGTAAGACTCATTTAAATGCTCTTTTGTAAATGTTCCAAGTATGGCCTGTAGCACTAGTGTTTACGTCCAATGAAAATATTTAATCTGTTTCATTCACAATTATTGAAGAGATCTTTCATATAAATTGGGAGGAAAAGTTTTTTCTTTCTATTGTATTGAGAATATAAGGAAGGTTGCGCACGAAAAGAAAACATAATACCAATGCAGTCAATGCAAAGAAAATTAAGCTAGACTTTTCAAGAAATTTAAGAATTTAAACTGTTTAACAAAATAATGTAATTAATTGTTTTCTTTGTGAAAATTAAGTAATCATTTTGTGTTCTTTAGAAAAAAGCGTTGATTGATATTCTAGAAAAAACCCTGATTAAGGTGAAGTTCGTAAATGGTCTCAAAAAAATCCCCCTTTAAATAAATTAACGTTAACTAAATTTTTGGAGTTTGCTTTATACTACGGTACTAGTTTTGTTATCTATACTTATAAAAGCCAAATACCATTGACTCATGACAGTTTCTCCAAAACCACGAGGCCCACAAACATGAAATGTGGCACTAATACTCTTTATAGGCTCTAGACGCGCACTAAGAAAGGGTTTCCGAAAATTCGAAATTTTATGGGGAGTTTTGGGTTGTCAAAGTTACTAAATCACGATTTCTCAAAACCTACCGAACGGATTGGAATGAAATTTGGTATGTAGCTTCCTCTAGGGCCCTAGGTACTCGCTAAGAGTTTTAAAAAATTCAAAATTTTAGGGCGGTTTGGGGGGGTCAAAGTTACTAAAAAGAAACACCGAACGGATTGGAATGAAATTTAGTATGTAGCTTCCTCTAGGGCCCTAGGTGCTAGCTAAGAAAGAGTTTGTTTTTTTTAAATCTAAATTTTAGGGGAGGTTTGGGGGGGTCAAAGTTACTAAAAATCCCCATAAGAAATACATAGTGTAATATATTTATTGATATAATATATTTTTTGTTAATATACATTTAACTTTGATTTGTCTATCCGTGCAAAGCCGGGTCGGGCCAGCTAGTTAAATATAAAACCAATCAAGTCAGAAGTATATAAAATGAAACCCGAAAAATTGAAGGTAGATAAATGCATTTAAAACAAATGACATTTTGTCTTTATTAATCGACTTTTATATTTTCTTAAGACCATTTCGGGACAAAACTTGGCCATATCTCCAATATTACTTCTTTTGTAGAGTGTACCTTTTAACCATAATTTTTAGACTGATCCTGCGATTGATTTGGTTAAATTGTAATTGAGGCGTCTTGTTAAATCACCTAATTACTACCATTAAATTAGTCTTTTAAGTTAAATTGAGCAGAGTTAAATTACAAATACATCACACAAAATTAAAAGCATCGTTGAATTTTGGAGAAAAACAATTTATAGTATTAAAAAACATTAAAATTCATAACGTGAAATGAGACAACTTTTTTATTTGCTACAAAATTTAATACCTTCGGTCCTTTCTTTCAACTCTAATCAAATCCTTGGTGAGGCCATCAACTCTTGCATTATGTTCAGTAGGTTTTTCTTCGTGTTAGTCTCTTCGCTGTAAATGTTCTGAAAATTAATTTAGATTATTCAGAAGCAGATTCCTCTTGCTCTAGCCAGTCTACAACATTGCTCCTACAATCAATATAATTAATACATATTTCAATTGAAAAAACAGTACACAACTTGAATCTAATAATTTTATTCAATTTATTGATCTAAAATATGAAGTGGAAATCGAAAATGAGCTAACAATAAAAATGTTATTGTAATTCAAATGTGAAATAGAAACAAATGTTCTAATTTACAGTAACAAGAGACCAGCGATTTTCTTTAGGGAGGTTGTGATCTAGTAAGTAATTTACAATACCGGTATTGATCACACTGTTTTACTAAATTTAAAAAGATAACGGTATTTAACAATACCGTAATTATTGCTCTAAATGGTTTGAAAGTATTTATTCCACAGAAACTAAAATAAATTGCCTTAGAAATCAGGGTTTACTCTGAAATTTAAAAGTATAAAGTAGTACCGCAAGTTATTTTTATTTTGCAACTTTTGATTCAAATTTATGGTAAAATGTATTATACAAGTTTGAAATGTCTAGGCTAATACATTTTGTGAATTAAGGTCATAAAATTTGCAATTCATAAAACGTACAGGCTTATATCTATTTTAGTAAAATTTATGTTATAAAAAGATATTGGGAAACTTTACAAAGAATGTACAACTTACAGGAAAGTATCTTGCCTCAAAATTTAGACAGGAAACTTACTGTCATCATGATTATTGAAGCTAAACACATATAGGCCTATAAACTAAATCAGATGTATATGTCTGAAAATTTTGCAATAAATAATTAAGTTATTCTACTTTAATAATAGTAGGACCAACAATGATAAATGCTAGAAATCAAGTTTAATCCTTAAAAAGCTAAAGAACATCTTGTTCCAATATTATGGTGTTAGTTAAATTTGAGATAAATACCAGTTTAACAACTAATAAAGAAATAAAGTTTGATTCAAAGTTGATACAATTGATTTGATTAAACTCATGCTACGTGAACATATCCTAAGTCAGAGATCTCGAAATGACAGATCGCTGTCTGATTTTTTTCAGACTGCAATCAAATATTAAGTCAACCATAAAAATAATAACAACTGAAAAATGAAACAAGTTCTTCAAAAATCAGTTACAATTTAAGTTATAACACAACAATTACATTAGAGGTCCGAATATTTGATACATTAATTAATTATTTGTTGATGTAAGGATAGGCAGAAGCAGCCAGCCTCAATTATTAAATACTGATCTTTTCTTATCTCCAGGACTTGATGAGAATCAGCTATAGTAACTATATTCCAAGCATCAGGCAATTGTACAAAATAAAACTTGCAATTTTTCTCACTGAAATTTATAGAAGCTATATTTCTTTACATTTATTTTGTCCATACATTTGTATTTTATCTTAATGTTTAAAAACCTAATGTAGGCTAAATGTTTTGCTATTTTTTCCCATTGAAATTAGTTTTAGTGTATATTATTGGATTAAAATTAAATTAGTGATAGCAAAATATTTATTTTAGGCATGAACATTTTTCTTTCATTATTTTTTAATATCAATGGTACATTGCAATCAGTCAAATATGGTAAATTTACTATTTCTCTTGTAATTTTGAAAAATTGCTTGGATGGCTTATAATGCCTCAAATTCCTCACCTATCAGAGTGGCTTATAACATACACCTTCAGATAATTTAATTGTTGAACACTGTTACAAATAACGATGTTGTTTAAGAATGTATTTATTTATAATTTTATTAACAAGTTGCCATAAAGTTATTGTCAGTTACATTAATATGCTCATCCATAACATAAATTAATAATCATCTAACAATGTACAAAATGTAAAACAACAATAAACATTAAAATAAGAAAAATATACAATTTCAATAAATTAACTTAAAATATTACTTACCTATGTATGTTTTCAAAATTCAAAAGTTATTAAAATAAATGATATGTCAGAATTTTGGAATGTTTTTTTAATGTACACATTCTATTGATGACGTCGTTATAAAACAAATTAGCCTATTGGAATAGTAACTAGATACATGAAATAACAGAGAAAACATGATACATCTTGTTTATTACTAGGCCTACTTACTATATTTCATTCTGGGATGATATGTTAGAACAGTTCTTAGAGGTCGAGACAGAACCTCCAAGTAGCTTGGAAGAGTTGTTTTAAGTGTATTAATTTGTAGAAATTTAAATAGTGTTTTTATGCCACACCATTTAAAACAATTTTCTCATTTCGATAATGGGATTTTCTTAAAATAATATTTTACAATATTTTGAAGTACTGGTTACCATCTAATATGATTATTCTTTGTGAAAGATATCCAAATGACAGAGTCCACAACACTCCCTTTTATAATTAAAATACAAAACGAAAAGCGCAACAAGTTCTTAATATTCAAAATGAGCTTTATTTATTTCTTTTTCCCACAATTACAAATTTGCACTATCTCTTGAAATAATTTCTTATAAATAATTTACATCCATGATAAATGAGCTTTCAATTAATAATAAAAGCTTACATTTATTCTTAAATAAAATCAATTTCCAATAAAACTTGAATAAACAAACAATAAAAAGGAATTATTTTAATATTTATTGAAACCATTATTTGTTGGATATCTTATTATGCTTATCATTATCATTTATTAAAATAAAATAACAGTTTATAACTATATTTTTTGGTTCATAGTAAGAAAATCAGAAAATTATGTCCTTTACATGAAAATTAAAAGTAAAAGAAATTAAACAGTTTGACTTGCAGCTCCTATTCCTTGATTTTTATACTACCAAAATAAAATGTTAATGTAATTTTTGGCTGGTTTAGATAAAAGTATTAACTAACATTTTACAAAGAAATGTAAGCTAAAAGTGTTCATCTTAATAAAATCTGCAATAAATATTTAAAAGCATAGACTAATAAATACAAAAATCCTGTCAAAAGGAAGTAAGCAGCGCTACCTATTAGAGATTCAGAACATTCTGCTCTTCTTCCGATCAGTGCTGCTACCTGAAGTACAACTGCAAACTAACAACTTCTACAGCGGCATATTCTAACTCTGTTATTCCCCTTTTTAAACTGATCATGCCATGTCTATTATTAAAATTGTATTATTATTTTCATACCTCAATTTTTGATCCATAACTTTTAAAAGCAGCAATTATCGATTCTTGATTCAGACGATAAGTAACAAAATCAGCTTTCACAATGATCTCAGAAATAAAACACAATCTGCTAGATCACTGTGAAAACCAGTTTCGTTTTATTTGACGAGTAGTGTTGAGGACAGCGGCCGACGAATTTCTTCAACTTTCATTTAAATATAACCAAATGTACAAATATTTTAAGGTAATGTTGAAAATAAACTCATCTAATCTAATAATAACTGTAGGCCTATTTCTTTACAATTTTTAAATAATGCCTAGTGAAATATTTTATGCAACAATAAACTACATCATTATTTTTACGTTTAAATTAATTAAGTAAATTCTAATTTACAAAAACAATATAGATTTCATTCAAAAAAATTTGCTGTATGATTAATTAAATTACTTACTTATTGATTAGACGTAGTTTCGAGGTAAAAATCTTTATACAATAACTGTTTAGAGAAAATATCCGCAAAGATGTGGCCGTCGTCTGAGAATACTCCAAGATTTCACTGCCGAGTACACAGTGCTACACTCTGCTGGCAAAAATTTACAAAGAACTGCTTTTTACAACTCATAAGAACAATACACCACGATATAAAGCCTTTTCTTCGACATTTACAAAAAGTATTACAAATTAAACGTTTCAAACTGCCTTCTAAATATATAAACCGACTCGTTTCAGCTTTTATTCCAGTTAAAACTAGAATAGGCTAACGGTGAAGGTCGCAGTTTCCTTGTGTGAACCGACGTTTTGAACTTTTCCCACGGCTATAAAATGTAATGTAGTTATAAATATTACTGTTTGATTGCGTTTCCTCGTTACACTAATTTATCACTAGAGATACATATTCAATTAAAACACAAATTACAATAATTTGGTGGAAAAAATTATTTAAAACTATGCAAGTTCAATCGTACGCAGAACACTTGTTAAACCGAATACGGCGACATAAACTGTTGATTTATTAACACAGAATCCATCAAAAAATATTCAGATCATCGTTGAAAACGTAAAACAATCGACACTAAAATATTTTAATATTGTTATAAACGTAATTCCCGATAAATATCCGCAGATCCACACAGAACTTCACTTTTGTCGTTTTCCACGAATCCATTACTCATAAATTCGCAAACACTAAAACAATTAGCAAAATGGTCACTAAATTCGCACTAGCCTCAGACGCGGACTACGTCTGACTCTTGGATGAACACATCGGAAAGACTGAGATCAAAGTGTTGAACCATTTCCCATGTGATAGTTGCGTGTTTCCCCTTCTTCCCCCACCACCCAGCTCCCACTACATTTCGGCCTTGGCTGACTTCATTGACAAACTCGACTCGAGCGGAGGTCGGGAGAGGGGGCAATGACGTCATCCATTCTATTGCTTTAGCTTCCCGTTGCGTCATCGAAGCGCATTTTTCCCTTTCTTTTCCCTGCCACACCGACACCAACGGAAATAAATTCGAATCCGCGGACCGAAAATATAGCGCACTATCCCGAACGAGAAGCGACGCCCCGAAGGGCGAAATTCCTCGTGCTAAGTGAGTCATTACGGATAGACCGTTTGACGTCTCCGCGAAACTAAAACGAAAATTGGAACGCAGTCTGTCTGGAGCGCGACCAGTCAAGCGCGGCATAACGGAAAACCGCTTCCCTCTACCGAGTTTGTTCCCCTCGCCTAGGTTTTACCTCCGCATACTTGGCAAATATCTTGGAGCTTCCATACAACTTTGAATGTGGGCGACACTAGATGCCCTCTAGCATTCAATTATCGAAACACAACAAACTGACGTCTAGAATCAGCTGTTTTCAACATCAGCTGTGTCAATAACGTAAACAGCTGACGGGAGGCTCGTAAATATCAGATGAGCAGAAACTAATCAGCTGATTTTTAACAACCTTATTTACTTTAAAATCTGGTACACAAATTAAAAGCTACCTGAAGTTATGACGTGTTTAAATTAATTTTGTAAATAATACAATAAAAGCAAAATTCTAAGAAGTCACACAGAAGTTGGAACACACAATAATAATAATAATAAAGTACTAATTATGAATTGGGAACTTCGAAGTTATAAAAAAGTATTACATTAATACTACATACATAAATTAAAGTAACCTAATTATATTTTCCAAATTGTAATGATAGGCTACTTTCTGTTAGAATGTTTTCACACAAAATAAAACGTAACACTCGTGCTTACAGTACTAAAAACATTATTTTATTAAAAATTTTACACACTTAAAAATGTTAACACTAATAAAATGTTATTTGTTCCGCCGTAGGCAAGAATTATAAATAAACAACTACCGCGGGAATAAAGAAAACCTAAAAGCATTTCAAGTATTTCGGATGGCGAATATTTAGTGGCGCACAGAAGAAGGGAAGGTGGGGAGGGGAATCCCTTTCCTCCCCACCAACTCGCATACCTTCACGCGGCAGTCTGGGGTCATCGACCTCTCCGTGGAATGTCCATAGCATTGCATGCCTTCAAGTCTATGAGGCGCCATTCACCTGTTTCCAGATTGTGCATTACTCGAACGAATTAACAATCAAACTCGAATATAATACGGTAAACGTAAACTCATATCGGGAATTACGCGAAAGAAGGAAAAGGAGTCGATTCAGCGGACGGACGGGCATCCGAACAATTCGGAAAGTATAACTGTACTCCGAGACTGGAATGTGCTCAAGTAGGTACAGTAATTGGAAGGAACGTGTCCCCCTCTCTTCTCTTTGCCTCCGCTTACAAATAGAAAAGGAATATTGTGTTCTAGGAAAATTCCAAACTATTTGGTTATGAATTGATTACGTGTTTACAGGTACTGGAGTGTTAATTGTTATCAACGGGGAAAAACATAATGAACATTCATGGAATAAATGTAAATATTTTAAATTCTTGTTTTGCACTCATGTAAGAAAATGTATTAAGTTCATTTACAATTCCAGATTTTATAATTTGTCAGCAAAACTTGTTTGACTTCTACCTTCAATTAAAACATTCATTTGAGGTTAGGCCTACACTGATGATGTAAATTTCACGTTAAATGTTGTATTTTGTACTAGCGAATTTCCAAAGGAAAGGTGGGCTATGCAGCGACCCTCCTTATGGTGAGACCTTAAATCGGGAGTAATAAATGAGCACCGATAATGGTCCCCAGAACACGTTTTGGAGTGTCGTTAAAAACTTAAAAGTCCGATTTGGTCCAATTTGATACACACGTTGGTTGTCTACGTCGCTCGGACGAATTCGTTAGCAAAAAAAAAAAATAAAACCAAGAACAGGAAGTTTGTTTTTGACTGGAAGTAACTATTTTTTAGATTTTTCGTACCAGAATGAAGCTTTTTTGGGGTTCTGTCTAAAAAAATTTATCTAGTTTATTATTCTGCACATTTTGTTTTTTTTACACGACCTTATAGCTCGCTCAGTTCCCACAAAATCGATCAAAACGTAAAATACCGTAAAAGTACCCGGTTCAAAACGTGGGAGGTTTTATCATGGTCCTCTTTATCAATTTCCCAAGTAGTCGGTTGGAACCCTAAAACATACTTATAAACTTAATTTCGGGAATTCGTTCAACTCACAGACAGAAGTTATTGTTTCGGGTTCACCTTATTTTAGTACACCTTATCTATTTTATAACTTCTACCTATGCGACTGACGTTAATATTTT
>JAGFPH010009667.1:33252-45373 GCA_018207615.1 Philaenus spumarius | reverse complement strand
AATACAATAATTAAATCTATTTTTATTAAGGAAAGTCATTATTTTTTTAAATTCGTCACATTTAAACTTATACATTTTAACATATATGTTTACAATTATGCGAAATACATTTGTTACATTCATTCTGTAGTAACTTACATTGCATTTTTTAATACAGGAAGATATGTCTAAGTTTCTGTTTAGAATCAAGTTATTGCTTAAAGTATGTGTTAATTATTGTATTTTGTTGAAAATAGAATTTTAGAATACATCATTTCAAAATGTTTAGAACTTTAAGTAGGCTAAACTTACAAATTGTAGTCACATCTAAAAGTTAGAAGACACATTTTAAATTAGTTGTTCTAGCAAATCTAGATTTGAAACTTAAAAAAGGACATTACATGATCAACATTACTAATGTCAATCTAGATATCCTAGCATAAATTAAATATTGAAATTTATTATTGAATTATCAGTGTGGGAATAAGTTAAATGAAATACAGTGCACTCAATGTTCTGCTACAATTTTCTAGATACAATATACTTGGTTTTGCATTCACGGCTCTGTTGAACAAATCTAAACATTATTAAATGTTATCTCAATACACTGAATTCCACGTCCAGACAAAAAAAGTTAAGTTCCCTTTTACAACTTAAGCTGACCTATTTCAGACGAATGATATCTTTAAAACCTATCCACATGCTATTAAGACTAGGCATATATAAAATAGTTTTAAAATGTATTAAAATAACAAATCTAGATTTGACAGAAGGGTACACATTTAGTTTGCCTTTTAGTAACATGTAAATCAAAACTATATACCGATCATTTCATATTCGATGGTTGACAATAATAAACACCACCTAATTATAACAAGATTATGAATAATTCGAAACTATTCTAGAAAATAAATTTACAGCAAACTGTTTTAAAAAAATAACAGTTTAGTGAAATATTAAAAATAGATTCTACTTATAGACTAGACACGCATTTTGATTATAGCTTAAATAATTCTTTATTTACAAATAATTAGGAAACATATTTTATAGTTGTTCCCATAAGAGTTGTCCAGCTGTAACCTAATGAGAAATAAAACAATAGTGTAAACAAATACAGCATATTTTATTAGGTACTATGATGTCTTTGTTGAATCACGTAGGTAATAAGGCTTCTACTACACCAATGGATGTGGAGTAGGTAAAGTCACTATATTGTATGACAGTACATTGGAAAGTGTTAAATCATACTAGAGCAACAATCAGTGCTGTAAAAATCCATCAATCATTTCTTTTGAAGCAGATTTTGTTTGATGCAATTATCTAAACTAATCCAAATTTAATTTAGGTTTTTTAATTACTTATAGCGATTTTGGTCTTCCGCAGGGCATTAGAAACTTTAACATACAAAACACATAACAAAAAATAAATTTCACCCCGTGTGGAAGAATGCCACTGTGGGTGCGCTCGAATACGTGTACATCTGACAGGCGGATTGACAACGTTCTGGCATTGTGGAATTTATAAAATTACATGCAGCGATTGCCCATGTTACTATATAATCCAAACAGGACTTCCATCTCACGTAAGGTACAGTACCTAGTCTCTTTAATCCGGCCTTGCGCTACACCGGCACGTCCAGCAATCCGGCGATCAGAGACTTTTCAAATCCCTGCATGTATGTGAGTCAGAGTATCAGTTTTTATTGTACAACATAAACAGCCATTGTGCCGTCGTTTGCTCGCGTATATCAACAGTGATTGTGTGTCTGTTCTGTGTATTATTGTATTAGTGTAATGCAGTGAAATGTCGGAAAAATGTAAACACATCACTTTAACTTTGGATAAAAAGTATGAAATTTTAAAACGTTTGGAGAAAGGTGACAAGTTATCTAATTTAGCTAAGAAGTGTAGCATTGTCCGTGCAACAATATATGACATAAAAAAGAAAAAGAACAAAATTGAGTCGTTCTTAAAGAGTAATGAACCATCTTGTGGATGATCCTGACAACAGCTGACTCCTTCGCGCTACTGTTGATATGACATCGATGGCAAATAATCCGAGGTGGACGAAAACGACGTGTGTGTTCCAGGTTTTTACGGCTCTAAAAGCTTTCACCACTGCAATCTAGTCGGCTGAGGAAAATAGTGCTTCCGCATCTGATATCATAACACTAGAGAGACCGCAGGAAAATGTGTTGTGGCTTTCCTTCAATTCAAAAAAGCAAGAAACCATAGAAAATTTTTTTGCAGTTAAAATTTAAACGTTTTATAGTTCAATTTACTTTACTGCACTGTACTTTTTAGAAATTAAGCTTATTATTTTTGTTTTTCTTCACAATAGAATAATGTATTGTATTCCAGTGTTGTATATTAACATTATAATAACATGTTTTTGAAGGTACAGTAATTAAATATTACATATTTATGCTTGCTTATAAACAATGTTATTATGTTAAATTTTATTTTTGTACCTAATGTTCCATTAATCCGACAATTTCAGTAATCCGGCACTAACAATCCCGATATAGGGCCGGATTAGCGAGATCCTACTGTACAAGGAATATTCTTCTTCTAGTTGAGAAGTGAATAAATAGTTGTCACAACTCACTCCGATTACAAAACTAATAGGGAAGAAAAGGATGGTGTATGAACGCAATAGAAGAATTCGAGATTTATAAAGCTTCAAAATATAATTCCACGCATCTTTTGCATTCCAATATAACATGTTATACGATACCTACCAGAGATAGGGACACAGTTAAATCAACCTCAGTCTTAGAGCACACCTAAATTAAATTTGGATTAGTCGGCATAACTGCATTAAATAATACTTAAAATTCACTAACCCATGAGATAAAATGGAATTAAAAGAGGAAAAATGTATTTGTAAAGTTTTGTTTTGTCAATTAGAAATTAATTCTATATAAACGGGTTTCAACTGTACCAAAAATTGTCAGCACAATATCTCTCAAAAGATTGCCAATGAGGACAATGGAAATGATAAAGACTATTGCGTCGCGTTAACTCTACCTGTGACAGTTTCTTCTGGAAATAGTCAAATTGTTATTGTCATTACACTCCACCGGAATGCGATTAAACAATCGTAACACACGGATCTCAACACGTACCCTATTGAAATTTATGTTTTATGATATGTGTACATTTTGTCAGATTATGCAAATCTGGGCGACTCTATCATGTAAGGTTACGTAAGTTGATTGACTTTATCATGGATATTTTGAATAGTAATATTTTAAAGTTTTGGGGGCTCCACCAGATCCTTCTTAACTTACTTTCTACAATTCAAAACATCAAACAATAGTTTTTTAACATACTTCTCCATAACTGAATAATTTAAATTTCTGTACCAATTTTGTACATTCGAGCAATTTCGCTCCGAACATCTCCTCGAGTAAAACAATAAGAGCATTCAAATTACACAGAATCAGGTTCAACAACTTCTGCAACTGATTCATTGACTGTGCGACGTTTCTTAACAGGAACTGTATCATTTTCAAGTTTTCTTTTCTTTGATGTTGGACTCAAATCAGTTGGATTCTCTTCTGCCTCTTGCATCTCAACATCATCATCGGACTCTACCAATAACGAATCATCATCGTCGTCTTCTTTTTCCTCTGAATTTTCTTTTTTCTCACCATTTGTACACATGTTACATGCAGCCTCTTCTGGTTTCTTAGGCATTGAATCAGCACCTTGGGAAATTTCAAATTGCTCTCCATCTTTAAACTCGTCTTGGTGTACTATTTCAACAGTCAAATTATAATCCTGTAAGAAGTCATCAACTGACAGTATGCTGCCATTGAAAATTCTGGCTCCAGAGAGGCATTTTTTGCTGTACTCCTCAGTTTCGCCTTCTTCACTGGATATTATAATAGTCCCACTTCCATCATCAATGCAAACATCTGGAGCAACCATGTTTAAAGTCTTCTTCATTACAATGTCTTCTAGTTCCTTAACTAGCAACTTATTTATGTTTATTGTTAACAGCCCCACCTTAGGCTTAGCTGCACAAACGCAACACTTTGGATTGGGTTGTATTAAATTTTTCTCGGGCACAACTATCAGCCCTCTATGGTTTGGTTTGTACCTGACGTATACGGCTTGGCATTTTTCTAATTGTGATTTAAGAATATCAATAGCATGAAGAACTACAACGCCACCTATCATTGCATTGGTTGTCGCTATTGCTGGGATAATGTTGCCTGCCATAGATTTGATACCGAATCTGGTACTTAACGCAATGCCAAAAACAAATGCACGAATGTTAGCGCAGAAGGCAACAAAATCCATTGCATGATTATCATCTTTGTCCCACACAAGATGGTCATCTTCTTTTAAAGCTTCAAACTGTTGTTTAAGGCCTTTACAGCTCTCACTAAATATCTTGACACATTCTGGGAGGGTCCATTGGCGCTGGTATTTCATTCTAGTACTTGGTTGACTAGTTCGAGATTCTGAAGGCAAATTATCCCAGTCAAGAGGCGGTGGTGGAATCCGTGACTTCCGTAAATTACTCAATAAATAATTTATGTCATCGTGGAACAATTTCTTGAATAACTTTTTAGGATCATATTCGCACGATTGCGCCCAGAGACGAGTGGACAGCCTTTTAATATTGCCTCTGTCTGTTGCATCTGTGTTCACCGCCTTATTACCAGCATCACCTGCTGCTTCTGGATCCTCAGTATCTGGAGAAACATCTTCATCAGGATCATCGGCACCAAAGAGTTGGTTAAATAGATGTTTTGCCCAAACAATACAATGAATAGGTTCAGAAGGTGTATTGCGTATTGTGCATCCGGGGAAAGACTTCTGGGGAGGCTTTAGATCACACTCGTAGCACTTGGTCATCCCTTTATAGATGAGTTCTACTTGACCATCGTAACCAGCTGTTCCACTTTCAACCAATGGTATTTCTGCAGCCAAACATAATCTGTTTACATGATTCCGCGTAGCCCGGTTGTCCAACGCGTTTAAAACCATTTTGAATTGTTTGAAAAAATTGACACCATAATCTGTGCTTATAATAAATACTATCATGGTATGCCTTGACAGTTGAACTTCAAAGCCGTTTCCCTAGCTACTTTGGCTTTTGACATTTTAACATGTTTCTTTTGAAATGAAAACTAACGATTTAAATTATTCACATCAATCGTGTCCAAATCAATTATTTCAATATCCTTAAAGCCTGTTAAAACTAAATTTTTAAGCAGTTCACATCCGATTCCTCCAGCACCCACAACTAGAAGTTTTGAATTTAAAACTTGTTTCTGAGTGGCTCTATCCAAACCAGTGTGGCTGTTAAGTCTTCTTATGTTTTCTAGTAGCCATTCTGGGCTTCCCAAAAATTCAGTGAACCTATATTATGCAAACTAAAACAGTCTCTACAAATGAAACAAAACAACTAATTTTAAACTTTACGCAACCAAAAACATTACGTAATATACGAGCTTTTCTAGGAGTATCAGGCTTTTTTAGAAAATGTATAAAAGACTACGCAAAAATTACACACCCTTTAACAAAACTTCTCAAAAACCAACAACAAAAAAACTCTAAAATAATTTGGACAGAAAATTGTAACAAAGCTTTTGAAGAAATAAAAACAATATTAACCAATCCACCATTGCTATCATATTTCAAAGAAGACAGAAACACGCGAGTTTACACAGATGAGTCAAACATTGGAATAGGAGCTGTACTAACACAAATAGACCCAAATAATAACCAAGAGTCAAATAGATTAGGCCTCCTGGCAACCAAACTTGTAGATTACGACTTAGATATAAAATACAAAAAAGGGAAAACAATGGGTTTACCAGATTTCTTATCAAGACAAGAAGCAGAAGAAGAAATCCCCCAAAACTTAAAAATACCATCATTCAAAACACCTGAAAACAAAATAATTTACAAAACCGTACGTAAACTTACAGTGACCTTACATGATAAAGTCGCCCAGATTTGCATAATCTGACATGGTGGAGCGCTAAATTGACAAAAATATGTATGTGGTAGAGATAATTACAGAGATACAAAATGAGATATATATAGAATAAGTATTGAAAAATAAATATAATTTAAAGATCTGGTATATGATTTCGTCTGATTAAGTAATTATATATGATTCTAAATAAGTAATAAAAGCTAAATGTAGCAAGCATAACATTTAAGCATAAAAAAGGGGAATAAATACATTAGAATAAATAAATAAACAGCCACCAATCACAAAAACAAAAAACAATGGATAGGAAAGAAAAAACACCCTTAATTCAACCTTCACAATACGATGGTTTACCCACTGAAGACATACAAACATTTATATTTCAATATGAGGTAGCATCAAGAGCAAACGGTTGGACACCAAAAACACAAATAGACTTATTGTCTACATATCTTGAAAAATCAGCATTAAATTTATATGAAAGCTTTATACAGACAAATCAAGAGGAGGGAATAACATGGGAAAACGCAAAGAAACAATTATTAAATATTTTTACACCAGTAGCACAGAGCCAAAAATTACGAATCATGTTAGCAAATAAAACTAAAACAGTCAGAAACATCCATAAACTTTTATTTACAAATACAAGCTCTTTGCAGAAAAATGAATCCCAATTTAGGAGATACACAAATAATATCTTATGTAATACAAGGTTTAAGACCGGAAATTTTCGAACGCATTATAACAATGGAAAATAAAACACTCGACCAACTACAAGAAAACTTAAGAAAAATGTAATACCAAGAATTTCAACAAACCCTAAATAAACAAAAACATTTAAGAATTATGGAAAACACAAAAAACAGAAGTAACACATATTTTGAAACCGTAAACACAATGTCAAGTAAGCTAGAAGAACCCACGACATCATACACACATTAGGGGTAAACATAAGTCAAAGAGACCAAAAACCAACCTCATTTCAACAACGTTATCAAAATGAAACACCCGATATAACAACAACAAGCAATTTAACAACAGACATCCAAAAACAAGACCAGAATTCATAAACAATTATCAACTATATAACGTCCAACACAGGGTAAGACAAATGCGCTCAATTAGCAATGAAAACAATCGCCATACAGACAAATATGTCTTACGACAGTATAATTGTAACATATGTAAAATGGACAATCACTTAAACAGCGTAAGCGCTTTCAATTTAGAAAGAAAAACTCATCCACTATACATGAAAAATCAAAATAGGCCTTTTGCCAATGTAAATCAACAATTTCACTCAAATTGTAAAAGCCACACAATTCAACAATGCTATGCCAACATAAATTCCAAAGTAACATTCAACCAAAAACGGGATAAATGGGGACTATAAGAAAAAATAGCCATACAACCCCAAAACACACGAGCAAAACTAACACCAATTTTCAAAAAACAAACGTGGGACATACACACAAAACCAATTTGCATTTACTTACACAAGACAACAAAAGGGTCAGTGACAGAAGACAGTATTCCATTTCATTAAGAAAGCAGAAGTACACACAAACGACCTGTAATTTACATGACACAAGCAAAATGCCACTAACTTCAGTCAACGTTGGAACACAATACTTGCCTCAGGATATTAACGTAACGGAGATCGCCATAGACCGTCAGTACGAGAAACACAATGGCGTAAACGCGATTGAATTACAGCAATCCGTGCAAAAACAAAGTGCTCTAGATTTATACAGTATATTTCATAAACAATATTTACACCAAAATGGTGTACCTAAAGCTAGGAAATCGGAAAATGATGTAACATGGGATGTATATAATACCCTATTTTTAAACAAATCTGAAAATTCAAGAGTTTGCACAATAGATATAACATTTTATACATTAGATGAACAAAACATTGAAACAATCATAGACTCAGGTGCAAATGTATCCATCTGTAATTATGACCTAGTAAGCCAAAAACCATTAACACGTCAAACAAATACAATAATAAAATCTGCCACAAACAATAATCTAAAGATCCATGGAGAGATAACATTACCATTTAAAATAAATAATATAAATTTCACAAATAAATTTTATGTTGCATC
This sequence comes from Philaenus spumarius, assembly GCA_018207615.1. NCBI lineage: Eukaryota > Metazoa > Arthropoda > Insecta > Hemiptera > Aphrophoridae > Philaenus > Philaenus spumarius. The sequence continues at coordinate 37,325 of JAGFPH010009667.1, read as the reverse complement.
TGGGATAAATGCAAAAATGATACTAGGCAATAACTTTCTACTAGCAAATCAAGCTAAGATAGACTACTGTACCAAAAAAATAACCCTAAAAGCAAATAACAAAGAATGTATAATAGAGATGAATGAATCGTGGTTGGAAAATTTGAAAAATATACGTATAGTAATAAATCACAACATAATAAGCAACCCAGAAATAAGAACTAATGAACACATTAAAATAGCATCGGGACAGAATTTATGTATACAAACGATAGAAAATTATAATGAGCACATGGACTTTGAAACGGACAGACACTTAAGGGAGCAAAAACAAATTCATGCCTATATATCAAATCAAGACAATCAATCAACACCTAGACCAAACCTTTCGAGATGCATCATTTTTATTTTACATCAATTATTTAATAAAGTAACTTCATCATCAGTAACCAAAGATAAATCATCCAAGTAATAAAGTATTTTTAAAATCATTAAACAAAGTTTTCAATCAAGTTATATACATCAAGCGGATCCAGGAACCATCAAAACCAAGGAATAAAGTGCAGTAGTGAAGTGTAACATAAAATTAATAAAAGTCAATAAGGGAGTTTATAAAAATCAAATAAAAGTGCAAAGTGTGAGAGTGGGAACAAAAAATTATGTAAGTAGCATTAATATTTCATTTCATTGTAAAGACAGATCTCGAGGGTTAAAATTAAATAGCAAACGAAATCATATCCAGAGGATTATATCATAAGTAACATTAAAATAAATCAAAAATAAATAAATAACCATTCATTAATAAATAATTGTATTGGGACTGGTTTATTAGGATTAACTAAAACACTTAGGTTCTAAAACACCTCATAAGTAATCGAAATCAGTCACCAAAGCAACTTAATGTCATTCATAATATAAAAATGTATAAATAATATATAATACATTTTGTAATATCAGATTTTGTTATGTACGTACTAGTAATTAGAAGAAATTTCAGATTCAATCATTAACATAAGATACATAGATTAAAAGGTTAGGAGAGCAGGAGATTTAATGACCAGCACCGCCCTACTTAGGCGGATGTAAACCTTCATTTTATTATTTTTGGATTTTTAATTTGAGTAAAAATTAACTGTATCAGATTTATATGTATTTAAAAATTGTGCAAAATAATTACTGTGGGAACTGTTTTCAGAAATTTCAGAATATATTTAATAATTTTATGAAAAGGTCTCTGTACTTATTTCTACCTAGTTCTTTGGAGTACGTCACATGCCAAGCTAAAATTTGATCCGTAAGAAGGATCTGGTGGAGCCCCCAAAACTTTAAAATAATACTATTCAAAATATCCATGATAAAGTCAATCAACTTACGTAACCTTACATGATAGAGTCGCCCAGATTTGCATAATCTGACAATTTATATGAAGTTTTATATTACTATATTACAATAAAGATGGCCGAATGACTGAAATTGCAACAGGTACCTTATGTAAGGAAAGACATATCTAAAATAAGTTAGACTTACTGTAACGTTTAAATGTTTTGCAAGTTAGGAGTAGTTACCTGATTTAATTCAGTGAATTACATTTATAAATAACAATTTATAACGTTTTACGATGGTTTACTTTGATTACTCTTTCATATGGAACATAAACAATCTAACTAACAGCTGTCATATTAGTTAAACAGATTGTTAATAGACGGCGCCTTTCATTTGAACTTTCATATGAAAGTTTGTTTAATCAATTTGTTTCAAAAACATTAATTTTTAACTCTTTGTATAATATTTTGTCATGAATTGCAGGGATCATAAGCTTTTGAATCATTAATTTTTATGAAGAATTGAGGGAAATATGGTGTTTCCACAAAACACACTTTATCCGTGAGTTATAATGGAATTGAAGTTTAAAATTTGATAGTAAAAATAACACAAAAACTGTTCATTTTTTTAATGTGAAAAATATTATTTCAAATCCGGTTTGATTTGTCATTGATTGGTACAACTGTCGTACAAAGGTTAGAGATAACAATTAATTGGTAGAAACAACTACAGGGGCTAGAGGAAAAACAGAACAGTTGAATTATTGGTCCTTAGTGTTTGAACACATTTTACAAATAATTCAAATCTTGTAAGTAATTAATTCACATTATTTGTAATTATTAAGTTTATTTAGGAACATTGAAAATGTTGGACCTTATAATGTAGATTTCAAAAATTTAACAAACATAATAGAATAAGTTATAGCTGCGAGAAATCCTCTAAAATCAACGCCCGAAACCGAAGCGTATGTAAAATCTTATAAAGTATATGAGAAAAATAAAGACTGTATGGTATAATATGATTTAGCCTTAGGAACTGGGTGTGTGATATTTGTGGTTGATCTGGCAACACTGTAAGCTTTTATAATTTTAATGTTGATAGTTCTGGCAACAGTATCAGTTAGCTTGTGTGATTATTAATGCTAGATCTAGCAAAAATGTAAGATTTAAGTATTAGTGTTAATTGTTCAGTTATTTGTGATTATACTATCTTTTTTAGATCCGGCAGCACTGTCAAATTTCATGTTTAATTTTGATAAATCTAGCAACTGTCTCACCTTTTGTTATTAGTCTTGGTAGATCTGGCAACAATAATTGCAAAAGTGTACTGACAATGTTGCCATATCTACCGACAATAGTTACTAAAGCTTACTGACACTCGTGCCAGAGCTATGAACAATAATCCTGCAAGCATAAAACATATTTTTCTCTTCAGAATAAAAATCAAGAATACAGAAATAAATTGTTATAGAGTTGGACTAATGCCCTCCTGTGATAATTTTTAGTTTTAAAAATATATTAGAATGAAATTGAAGGCTATTATTTTCCAAACACTTCCAGTAAACTGACAGAAATAAATACCATCATACCAAATTAAAATATTCAAAAAATTATAACAGATAACCAACAAAATTCATTTAAAACTGAGTAATACCTAAGAATTTATTTTAGGCAAGTGTTTTGTGTCACCTGAGCTGTTATTGAAAGCAAATTGACAAGGTGTGGCTTTATATAAAGGATAGTTCAGTACAGCTGATAGTGAAGGTTGTCATTGCAACTGCTATGACCCTTGAACTAGTCGTACAATTTTCTTTTATTAACAAACCTTCAATGAGATTGGTTCGTTCACGATCTACGAAATCCAAGGACGCCCAAGAACCACTGAAGAAGTTTAGAAACAACTCAGAGAAAGCATTGCCCTTGTACTAAGAAATCAATCAGGTAATTTCGCACACACTACCTAAATGCATTGTGTGTTATTGTTGGATAGAATTGCAGCAAATACATTCTTCAATGAAATTTTTAGCAATAAGTCGATATTTCACAACAGAGACACGGCGAACTGCAGATTATGGGGATACAAATACGATTAAAAAAATTTGCAGTATATTCGTGATAGCCCTAATATATTCAATGTTTTTGGCCATAATCAAACAATAAACATACAGTCCGTGGTTCTTCGAAGATGCAACCATAAATGGAATCGTTTAACTTGGCATACTAGAACATTATCTAATTCCTCAGTTGCAAGAAGATGACTTACAATATTTAGGCTTTTACTAGAAACAAGCCGGGGCACCACCTACAGCCTAAAAATCAGAGAATTTTATTGATCATTTGATTTAAAGCAATAGCTGGCCTTCGAGCTATCTAGATTTCACCTCAATATAATATTTCTTGTAAGCTTTCATTGATCATTTGATTGGTAGCAATAGCTGGCCTCTGAGCTCCCTAGACTTCTCCTCAATAAAATATTTCTTGTAAGGTTTCATTGAACATTTGATTGGTAGCAATAGCTGGCCTCTGAGCTCCCTAGATTTCTCCTCAATAGAATATTTCTTGTAAGGTTTCATTGAAATTTGATTGGTAGCAATAGCTAGACTCTGAGCTCCAAAGATTTCTCCTCAATAGAATATTTCTTGTAAGGTTTCATTGAACATTTGATTGGTAGCAATAGCTGGCCTCTGAGCTCGATAGATTTCTCGTCAATAGAATATTTCTTGTAAGGTTTCATTGAACATTTGATTGGTAGCAATAGCTGGCCTCCGAGCT
>JAGFPH010009667.1:9108-21473 GCA_018207615.1 Philaenus spumarius | reverse complement strand
TTCATGCTAATTTTATAAAAAGTTATAAAACTAAGGCACATGCTAAACAATAGCAAAAGGCGAAGGAAGACTTTAAGGCATTTAGCCAGCCCAAATGTATAATTCAAACTGATATGCTTATATACTAATCAGAAAAAATGTTACTATGAGTTAAGGGCGTTAAATATGGCCCGAAAATAGATAGTTTATTGTTACTGTGTCGTGAGGGGTATCGTAAAGACTTTATTTGAAGGTAAAAAATCATTATAATTTTTTTTTAAATCTGTGATATTCGGTTTTTAAGTTAATTGAACATTTCTGCTATAACCCCCCCTTCCAGAGTACTGAAGCTCAACACTACCTGTTAAACCATGTCATTTCATTGGTATCCTCTCCTGCTTCATGGTCATTGTTAATGGTTAGTTCAGTATGAACTCTTGACATACTGTTGTTGTTAATAATACTTCACGATGAAGTGTAACGATACTTTCAAGACAGGTAGAAAGCGAAATATAATCAGACAAGCTTTGTCTAGTCTGGTATAGATATGGGAGGTAAATCATATAACTGTTACTTTATCACGGTAATCAGTGAATAGTTGTTCCTTACATTTTACATTCAATAGAGTTACGTAAGTCATACTTTATTCTCACTTGATTAACAGCGCTACCTATACTGGTGTCTACATGATGTGGTTCGACATTCACCCACTAGGTGACCTAATAAAGTCGTGCAAAACAAGAAGTCATGACATGATTTATAATAGTGTACATAATTATGATTAAATGTATGAAAAGCTGTTTTCTACAAATTTGTAACGGTTTTATAATAATCTAGCTCAGTTTTTTTTTAAATTTCTAACACTTGCAATAATAGGCTGGGCTGCTTCGGTTTGAAATGAGCAAGTGGGTTTGAAAAGTACTTTAATCAAACTACGAAGTTAACATTTAAAAAATAAATTTCACGAGTTAAAGAGTTGTCGAAGGGTAGTGTGCCGACCACGGCCTTCTTAATGTGAGTCAAATGTTTATTTAGATGGTCAGGTAAATGTGGTCTGCACTACAAACTGCATAACCTGACGTAGAGGCTTGGACAGGTGAGAAACCTTGTCCTTAGGTTCACAGGGAAGACTAGGAGTACATCATACATTGTGTTGGGAGCGCCAGACATCATATAGAACAGACAAACTTATAGGATTATTATTTCACCGTTTCTCCAACGTCACATATATAGAACTTGATGCTAACACTCTGTGATGAAACCCCTGAACACGCAAAATTTTTTTATAAAACAGTTAGTTACTGTGAGCTGTGATGACTGGTTACCCCACTATTCAATCAGTACTCTAGAAATTGAATATTATCTGGGCCGGCTATAAACCAATACTGTATTATTCTTTCTAGGTTAAAACATGTTTTACAATAACACGCCTTTTTAAAATATTATTATTTGACCACGTAAAATATTACCTTGCTATCACTCAAATTTCTTGAAGAATAAAGTAAATTCCATTATTTATGTAGTCAAAATGGTAATACAATGTTAAACTAGGAGCTGTGAGAAGTTGACAAAGCTGTGCAGAGAAAATACCTCCTTTCCCTTAATTTAGATAGAACTGTTTATGCAAAGTTTCAAGCTAATTACTGGATAAGCCTTTACTCTTATTTTAAGATAGGATTTGTGCTTCTCGCTTCTTAAACATTTCTCTACAAAATCTTGCCAAATGTTGTTTGACCATTACTGCATAAAACAATTATAAAGAAGTGTAACAGCATTAATTTATAATTATTTAGGAGAAGTCGTCTCAAAAGTATAAAATACGTTTTTAATACTTATGGAAGGGTAGCGACCGGAGAGGTTGGTGAGGCAGAACTTGTAGTAACGCTTGAGTATTTGTGGAACTGGCTGAGAGAACCAGTGTGCGTATGGGATTGGAAATGAAGAGTTGCAACAAGACCTATGTTATTGAAAATATCATTAACAAAATTTAAAGTAATTAATTATAAACAGAAAATAAAACACTTTAAACTCAATTGACAACTTAACTCGGATAATATTAGAAGTGTCTTTGAAATGACATCGGACTCTGCATACGAATTTAAATATATAGAATTGCAAAGTCCCGCTACTACTACAACTTAACATCATACAATTTTCACTCTATAAAATTCTGTAATATATACTTATGTTTACAGCAAACTACAAACTACGGATATTTGATATACATCGATGTTCACGATTCGATACATTGAATCAATCGGATGTGTATAACAAGACCCCATATGTAATTGTTACATCGATGTATTTTAAAACGATGAAAATAAAATAAATCTGAATTTCTAACTTACAGTCTGTAGTTGCAGTAGGCCTACGTTTCTACTTTGTAAACATACTGTCAATTAAGTTGTTTTTTATAACAGAATTTAAATGTAAGCAGAATTAAAATAAAAATTGCCTGAAGTTCTCCTATGTAGTCTTTAGTCACAGTATGTTTACCTGCATTCGACATTCAACAGTAGAATGTGCTTAGGTCGACAGCTCTACTCTGTCGTCGTCCATAAACATATCAGCTGAGGGTCGTTAAGTAAAGTTAATATATTTTTAACATCTAAATTATTGATGTTCTCTAAAATGTTGACTATTTTTTTAAATTTTAAAACCTAAACTGTGTAATATTTTTGTAATTTTGTAGAGAAACGTTTACAGCGGGTAACACCTACTCCGCTACCAATATGCACAGTGTTCATGCAAGCCCCAAGAGAGACCATCGACCAGCCGACGCAAGGCAGCCGTTGCAACGAAGCCGTCTTACTAAGAACAATGGGCTTTAGGCATCTGCCCGATGCAACAGGGCGAACCGGCAATTGCAGTCCCTTGAATGGGCCGGCGGAGTGTACTTGAAACAATGGTCCAGCAGACAGCAGGTACCCTATAAACACATCAACATGCTAATGCTATACTACATATACAAAGTTTTATTTATGGAAAGTTCAAAATTAGTAGTTTGAGTTTATAACATTACTTGGACCAAACACACTATTAACATACTATTCTTTCTTAATGTTTAGTGTGTTTCATTAGGTTTAGTATGTTTTACATAATATATGTATTTCAATCACAAATCTATGTTTTTTAGAACAGAAAAGTTGTCTAGAAAAGAATATTCGTAGTAATATATATATATAGCAAACTGTTGAAATGCTTTCTTTTGGGCATGAATAATGTTGAGGATTTGATGAGAGTGATTATGTTTTTGTTTTGAGATGTATTACAATTAATTAAGTATACATTTATATTATTTATTAAGTGTATACTGGTAAAATGCTGGTGAATTCTTACGCGCTTAGTATGTATGTGAAAGTTTGTATATATTTTTTTATGTAAGTAAATGAAAATTGTGAGTAAAGTAGTTATGTGCTTTGATATAAACATTTCTTTAGTATGTGTTTGTGAGGGTGTTTATGCATGTGTGCATACACTTACACATGTATAAACACAATAATAATTAATTGAAAAGTATATTGTTTTGAAAGTTATTCAAAACGTGTATAAGCTATCTTGTTGAAAACTGAAGAAATAATGTTCAGTGACAAAGTCTTTGTTGAAATTATTATTTTAACCCTACAGTAGTATTATCGGTCTGAGAGTCCAATTCACTTTTTGTTAGCGTGCCACTCATTGTTCGCTAGAGAGGGAGGGCTGAGTAATTCAGTACCTTCCTATTTCATGTCAGTCTGCCTGATGCTGTCTGCTCGTGATTTTCAGATTATGTTATCTATGATAAATTAAAGAAATCGGACACCTACACCGAACACACCACACACCGAACACACCACACACAAATTTGAAGAATTTTTGAAAAGTGTCCATGCAAAACAATTGTATACATTTTTAATTTTTTTATTTGGGTTGCAGATTTTACTCTTGTCTTCATAACTACGTTTTTTTGCCAAGTTTACTATTTTTCCACATAAAAAAAAATTAAATAGTAGCATTAGTTTTGAAATTTGTAAAGTAAAAGTGTTTGAATTTTAAATCATAATTGTCAATGTATCTCCGTCATATAGCCTATCTGAAAATGTAGGAGAAGAACCATATTTACGATATATATGTCATTTTATTAAAGTTTGGTGATATTTACAGAATTGATTTTAAAAAACATGTAAATCGGTCTCACAGACCTATGACACCAATGGTGTTGCAAAAAGCATGACACTACTCTAGGGTTAAATATTAAGTATGTTTACTACTCACATTTCCATATCTTAGATATTCAATAGTTGTGTGGGGAGGACAATCAACTGCTTCTAACAGAGTTTTTAAACTCCTAAAAAAAAGCAATGAGGATTATTTTTAACTTGAAAAGAACTAGCTCATGTAGGGAATTTTTTAGAATTAATCAAATACTTACTTTCCCTTCGATTTATTTGCTGGAAACTGTTTTATTGATATTTATAGAAAGTTTAGTTTCTCAGAGAAATGGAGAAATCCATGGTTATAATACTAGAGCAAGAGATGACTCCGGCATCTTAGGGTGGCTGCGAGGGATCCTTTATTGAATGCTGGAATATTTTTTAATAATATGCCTGACCACATTAAAACAAAACTTGCAGGAGTGCCTTATTTGTAAGGGGTTCTACTCTGCACCTGAGTTTTTGATGTGTAGGTGAGGCATCTAAAAATTAATTAATTTAAAGCTGCTGGTGTAAAACTATAATTATTCATAAAACTGTTAATGAAATGGTAATTTTAAGAATTTGTATAAACGTGTCCTTTTATTGTATTTGAGTTGTATATTGTGTTACATAGGCTACTTCAACCTCGCTGGTGAGGTCAATGAATGTATAAGTCTTTGGTTTTGTTTACAAATATTTTTACAAAATAAATAGAATTATAATTATTTTAAAATCCAAGTAAAAAATATTTTACATTAAAAATAAAAATATGGTATCAACTCAAAAGTCTACTCCCCATGTTGTTTTACTTTTTGCAATATTCACTGTCCAAAAATCGTATTAGTCATGGTTGTACGTCGAGTCGCAATGGCCGGTGATTAACAATAAAGTACAGTATAAACATTTGAACCAATAGTGGCTTGGTTACTGCAACTCAAAAACACATTTTCTGAACTTTCCAAGAAATAATATACTTTGAGCAAATGTTCACAAATTCAAGAAATCACATTAAATACAAATTCAAATAGAAACAATCCAATCTGTAACACATCCAAACGTATTGGTACGATCTCTCCACATTTTGCTAGTCTGAGTCCTGTTTGTTCAGGTAAATAATGTTAAAATTTTTGAATAGGATAGCGGTACTGGACAAGTTAAAATCCCTCTAACGGCCGGACGACCAACAGTACTGGCCATCCGAGTACAAAGGGTTAAGTAAATAGCCCCCAATCAAGAACTTTATACTGCTAGAACTGTATGTACAACATTTGTCCCACTTTCACTACTACTACTTTAGTTAAATTGATACATTGGGATAAACAGGCACAAACCTTCATAAATATTTTCACTTTCAACCTATTACAGTCTGTGTAAATAAAACGAATAGATTACTTTAATTATTTATAGTTCACTAGCGGTGCCGACAATGCTTCGCTATTGCTTGATTTAATTTTAAGGGTTGTTATCCCATTTCATTACTTTGTCGTAAGTAATCGAATTGTAAATGGTTTTTATGTAGTTAAAGAATCATATTTACACAAATTTAGCTTTATAGCTAGTATAAAGCTATTGTAATTTATTTTTATTGCACAGGGGTAGGAACCCCATTTAAAACTCTTTTATTGTAGTGACCACACTCTCTAAACAATCCTGTTGATATTGGTAAATAAAATTGTGAAATTTTAGTGAAATTAGTTGAGTAGTTTTTGAGCATATAGAAAAAGTAAGTGTATGGATTATTATTTAACTTTATGGTTAGTTACTTCATTTCATCTCTTTGACTTAAGTAATGAAATTGAAAATAGTTTTTTATATCACTTAAAATTACTATTACATAATTTTAGCTTTATAGCTTGTAGGAAGTTAGTGCAATTTATATTTATTGCATAGGGGTAGCAACTCCATTTCAACCCTTCAGACTTTAGTAATTGTAACGTCAAAACATTCCTGGCAATGATATTGAAAAACTGTACAGTTTTAGTGAAATCGGTTGAATAGTTTTTGAGTCTATAGAGTCTAAAGGAACATTAATTTTTATATTATATAGAGATATTTCGGGACTCTTTTGTCATACAAAAGAAATGGAAAGAAAATTTTGTGAGGCATTTATAAATACAAAATGATTTTGAGTTGCGTCGAAACACAAAATATTGCCAGTGTAACTATACCAATAGGTTCACCACCGACATTCGGAGGGAAGGGGAGCTATATCCTGTATAGCACCCAGACACCGAAGCACCCAAGCGGTTCAGTTTGGGGCCACACTGCGAACAGCTTGCACCGAAGCCTAGAATCGTTGCAGGCCCGTTACCTTACTGGCGTCTTGGGCCCAGTAAGTTCCTGCGGTTTTAACTTCCTTTTTAAATTACAGAACTTGTAAGTACAATTTTTCAGTCTTTTGAGTATGTTTTGTTTGTTTTGAGTCACGAGTTGTTGCTGAGAAGTTCTGCAAAGTGATTGGCTGGAGAGTAGGCTACATTATGCCTGAGATAGAGTCAATACAGTACTATCTACAAACTTGGTTTCAGTTGTGAGCAGTTGTTTTGATTTTGTACTTTGCTTATAAGAGTTCTATAAATATTATCAAAAAAAAAAAAAAAAATATGATAACAGAAAATTTTTAAAAAGTAAAAAAAGAAATGTTTTTTTTAACTTTGTATTCATTGCCATGTTTATTTTGATGTTTAAATAGATTTTTGATGTTTCGGTTAAATTTTATTTGTTACTCCTTATAGCATTTTCTTAACGGAAACATTTATTGATGCTATGCTAGTCAGCACGTCATGTGACATAAGCACTCCTAAAAGGGCTAAATTAATGTCTTTTTTTAATATTCAATATCAAAAAGTTTTAAATGTGAATTTTGTTGCATAAAATTATAAATTAGACTTTAATATTTTCATTGTAAATGAAATATTTCCTTTTTACATAGGAAAAATATATATTTGAGATGGCCTTTAATTTGGCATTCTTCTCGAAAGAAAATGCTATTTTTATGTTTGATGAATGAAATGGTGGATGGTGTTGAAATATTGAATCAGCATGTCTGTACTAACGGGTGATTCAGTTAGACGTTACAATTTAAATTGTAGTTTACTTACTTGGTATATTTTTACTTAGACACATTTGTTAGAGATTGACATTTAACTTAAAAAATGATATCCGTCAAATGACCTACAGGCTTCAGCCCTTTTGATGAAATTTCCCACCACTTTCTCGATCAACTGTTGTGGAATTTGATGGATAGCTCTGCGAATATCATCCTTCAGCTCCGGAATCGAGTTGGGCTTGTTTGCGTAAACCTTCTGCTTCATGTAACCCCAAGGGAAATAATCCAGTGGTATGAGGTCACATGATCTTGCTGGCCAATGTTGATCGCCGAAACGAAAGATTAAACGGCCGGGAAACTTTGTGTGCAACAACTGTACGGTTTCTCGAACTGTATGACAAGTGGCTCCGTCTTGTTGAAACCGCAAGTCGTTCAAATTGTTATTACCACCCAATTCTTCCAACTGCTGCCAAACGTAATCGTTCTCCATTGACTGTAACTGCATCGCCACGGGCATTTTGAAAAAAGTAAGGGCCAATCACGCCGCCAACCCAAAATCCACACCAAACAGTTACCTTTTTTTGATGCATTTGTTTAGTATGAAAATGAGCTTCATCTGAAAAAACGATTTTGTTCACAAAATTGTCGTCATTCTGATTATTCTCCAAAACCCAGTTTACAAATTCACGCCTCTGTCGATGATCTCCCAGTTTCAAATTCTTGAGTCAATTGGATCTTGTATGCATGCAAATGCAGATCTTCAGTCAAAATGAGCTGCGTTGTGCCGTAGGAAAGGCCTAATTGCTTGGAACGACGATGAATTGAGGTTGATGGATTTTCTTTAACACTTGCGCTTGTTACGGCGTTATTTGCCACTGATCGGCCACTCCGAGGGCGTACTGGTCTTTAAAAATCTAACACTGAACCAGTTAAATTAAATTTATCAATAATTTTTTTAATCGCTGCACGTGATGGATGGTTATGGTTACCAAAATCATTTTGCAGTGCTCGAATCGTGTTAGTAAAATTTTCTCCACTTTTAAAAAAGGTTTTAATAATTAAAACACGTTATCCACTCGAATAACGCTCCATAACAACAAATGTTATTAAACAACAATGCCCAATTACAAAACATCAGCCGTTTATCTTGCATAACAAAACAGTGCTACCAACTTATAACCTCCAACTGAATCACCTGTTATATAGGCAGGCCTAACAAGAGAGGGATCAGTAGTGATTCGCCCTTGGATCCGGAGTTGCAATGAGGGCCCGGATTTATAAAAAGTCCTTAAATCTCGAGATGTTGTCCACACATTTTTTGTAATTCATACAAATTTTTTAAAGTTTTATATTATGAATTACAAAAAATTCTTATTAAAAGAACATATTCATTTTCTACGGTCCTTATTAAAATTCTTATAATACAAGATATCCACAAAGCAACAATTAACTAGCAATAATACTGATTGACCCATTTATACTACAGACAAACTTTAACCTTCCGAAGTTATGTCTACTCCTTGCGGTATGGGTTGTTTAACATCCGGACATGGTGGATAACTGATTAGCTGTTCAGCCAAATAATTACAAAGTTTGTAGCAAAATGTAGAGAATTGTACTTCATGCAACACTTAACAAATAGACAGTATAATAATACGGCATCAATGGTTCTAGGCAAGTGAACAATGGATGTGGGGTTTTATTAAGCAAAAACTAAAATAAATACAGGGTGTTTCACAATGAAGATCAGGGTTAAGGCTTTGTAGTATTTATTTAATTTAACTTTCATTTATAAATAAAGAAAGTGCAACTCAAAACAGTTTTGTTGGTACACCTGCAGATGCACCGTTTCCGTTGTCTTCCCTTAGAAAGCGCTAGTAGAAAAGATGGCGACTAGTGAACGGACAGCTTTTTGTGTTTTACAGTTTGCAATGACTGAACCTGTAGTTACAGCGCAACGTGTGTTCCATAAGTTCATATGTAATCCACCAAGTGATAATAACATCCGTAGATGGTGTCATCAGTTTAAAGACACCGGCTGTCTTTGCAAATAGAAGAGTAGGGGACAACCAAGAACGAGTGAGAGAATATTTCACGCGTAGCCTGTAGAAATTAGTTTGTAATGCTATTCGTGAATTAGCAATTCCAGTGTCGTATTTGTGGAGGGTTCTAAGGAGACGCTTACAACTACGTCCTTACCGTACCGTTGTTACAATCTCTAAAGCCTACAGGCTACGTACCAACTTTACAAACAAACAAAATGTTGCTGCCTGAAGCTTTTCAGGATCGTGTCGTGTTCAGTGATGAATCGACATTTCACCTAAGCGGACATGTGAGCACTCGAGACTTCCCGTGAAATATCCCGGCGCCATGTTTATGGGTTTTTCGATAATGCTAAAGCAACTGTAAATGGTGTTCCTTACCTTGATGCGCTGCAACTACGGCTCTTTAACCAATAGGAAGAAGCTGAACCAAAGAACTTTATTTGGCAGCAAGATGGTGCACCGCCTCACTGTTATAACTGACTATGCGATTGGTTAATCTACGTTGTAGCCGACAGCTGGATTGACGGCAAGGGCCCGGATGACAAGAACTTGTTTCGCATGGCCTCCACGTTCGCCCGATCTGAGGCCATGCTATTTTTACCTTCGGATGTTCATAAAGGATCGTGTGTGTGTGAGTGCCTTCGCTACCAGCTGATCTACCCGACTTAAGAAATAGGATTGAAGCAGTAGTTGCAACAACTAATTACTCCAGACACACTGAACAAGCTTTGGGTCGGACTCGGCAATCGACTCGATGTGTGCATCAGCTACCAGCTGATCTACCCGACTTAAGAAATAGGATTGAAGCAGTTGTTGCAACAACTGATTACTCCAGACACACTGAACAAGCTTTGGGTCGGACTCGGCAATCGACTCGATGTGTGCCGTTTGTCAAATGTTGCTCACACTGTTAGAGTTGCTCTTTCATTTGATGTATTATTTATAATTGTAAGTTAAATGTAATAAATGAAGCCTTAAACCCTGATATTTATTTTAAAACACCTGGTTTAATATTTGACACCACTTTGAAGACGTCAAATAGTGGAAGGAAGAATGTCTTTGACCGGTTCAGGTCAGTACAACTACATGGACGGTACACAGGCATAGAGAGGATACTATGCTGACAATGTACTGAAGAGACTTAACAAATTGGCTGAATGTTTGAAGCATATTGTGAAATCCTTTTAAGACGGTTGAAAATTAAATTTCAGCTTTGCATCGCAAAACTTCATGAGTTGTATTTTTAGAACCATTGATAGAGTATTATAAGTTGTAAAGTATAGTCTAATATAATAAACAATGAATAGTATACACAATGTAAGTCAAAACACCCATGCTAGAGTTATATACAGTCATGCTAACCATGTAACTTCCATATTAAACCACATCGTAATATAATTAAACCACAAGTGAAAACACTGAGCTACTCTGATGATAGCAAATATTGTAAAGTGAACTAACAGGCCAATTACCTCATTACAAATGAAATTCAAATTGCAGCCAACACCCCAACAGTAAGGGTATTTTAATGTTTTAATAATTTTTCCACTGTACAATTCCCCAGAAAGGGTTAATTTAATTTAATTATGAGTGGAAAAGCATGGACGGAAACCGATATTCGAACCTGAGTTCTTTAGCGTTCCCAGGGCTGTTTTTAACTTCCCCAGCGCCCTAGGCACTTCAAACTGTTGCACCCCCCCCCCACTTCATGCCATCGGAGGTCTGTAATAGTGTCTTGTCTCGCTCGGCACCCGCAAACAGCACCGATATGCGGTGACTTATCATCAGTCAGGCACACCAATGAGTACATAACTTATAAGAAGCGCAACGCCCATGTTTAAGATCCAGCCTAGTTTCATTTGAATCTGGCAAGCTTAGTGCGGCAGCCGCTAGGTAGCGAGAGCGCTACTGTCGTCGTTGCGGCAGGTATGAGTGAAACAGATGAGCCAGCCAGCCAGAGAAAGAGAGAGACGGGTGGAAATTTTCAGCTAGAGCTGCCTAACGGATGCCGCGCTAAGCTCGATTTGGCGGCAACCAACCGGGCTGACTACTCTCCATAAGCGTTGTGTCTATTCTCTATACAGTCCTGTCCAGCCGTATGCTCCGCGCGCACACACACACACACACCCCCAAATACAACGCATAGTTACATGACTCGCTGGGCGTTGGCTGACAGGCAGTGGTGCGTTTGCTGTAATTTAAATTTTTTGCCCTCCGTTTGTTAAAACTTCTGTAAAAAAATGAGTGTACATTGAACCAGAAATAAATGCAATAAAAAAATTCCCTCATTTTGAGTCCCCAAATCTTTTGCGCCCTAGGCATGTGCCTAAGCGGGAAAGCGGCCCTGAGCGTTCCGTGCTTCTGATCACACTAGACGTTAACTCACGTGTACAGTTTGCTGCATTTTAATCAATTAACAGACTACAACGTTGGAATAAATTAGAATTCTATTTTCAGCCAACGGTAGGCCTAGTATTATTTTAACGTTTCCCCTGTAATGGTACATCACAAGTCATGAGGTAATTAGTGTGTCGGTTAACAACATTACCTTATCTGGAAATCCAATGTTAGTAGGACTACAGTTTCAGATTTACTGGGCACATCCAGTTGGAAGAATTCAAGATCCATAGAGCTTTTAAACAAGAACCCACCTACACATTGAACGTACAACTTACGTTCCGTTCCCACATCTTGCATGAACTAGCCAGTCTAGCGCCAGACTGTATCTTTGTAACCAGTGTAAACGTGTTTTAATTATTAAAGATTTCCACATACAGCAATTTTAGATAGCACGATATTTCTTTATACGGATTTGATGATGGGCCGAGTAAATCTGTAACCGAAGCACTCCAGTTACTACAAACATTTGATTAGTGAGACGTACCAGAAAAGGCAATACACATTTATTTATAAATTTTGCTAAAGTAAGCTGCAATGGTAAAATTGAAAAGACGATTATTTTTACTCATTCCAGAGCTGTAACTGTATTTACTCTTAAGCCACCAGGAGAAGTGAAACTATAACATACAACAGTA
Source organism: Philaenus spumarius (assembly GCA_018207615.1). NCBI lineage: Eukaryota > Metazoa > Arthropoda > Insecta > Hemiptera > Aphrophoridae > Philaenus > Philaenus spumarius. The sequence goes on along the minus strand of JAGFPH010009667.1, from coordinate 9,190 downwards.
CTGCAGTGGGAACCAGACGATGTTACCACTGCAGTCGATGACAACAGTACTGCAGTGGGAACCAGACGATGTTACCACTGCA
>JAGFPH010009666.1:31972-45387 GCA_018207615.1 Philaenus spumarius | reverse complement strand
CCGTGTTTATACAGTGCCGATTGCACCGGCTTGTACCGCTCGCAACTTATGTCGTAGCCACTCATCCGTGTTTATACAGTGCCGCCTGCACCTGCTTGTACCTCTCGCCGCTTATGTCGTAGCCGAGGCTTTACTTGAACCCTTTGATATTTATTGAAAACACTTTCCAATGTTATTTTATTATTTTAAAACTCATTTGGCCGAGGGGCTTTGCCCCGTGCCTACACCGGTTCCCCGCCACTGATAGAGGGCTGCATGGGACTGTTCGTCCTGATGCACATACTTATACAACAATAATATTTCAATAACCGTTTTACTTTTTAACGTGTTAGGCCTATTGTCTGTAAACTGACACCTAGTATGGAATACATTCATTAGGCCTACTTATTTGCGTAGGCCTTAGATGCTTTACAAATACACCAACAGAGTGTTCGTTTTACTCAACAATCGAACTGAAGCAATATCGGTAGTTTCTTAGTAGGCCTAAAATTATGAATTTAATAATAGTTGTTGCCTGATCCAAGTAGCCTACTGATATTGCCAAACATAATCGACTTGTTTTGATAATCCGTAACATTAGAATATCAAATAATCTTCTTCAACTCGAGGAAGCGGAAACTATGACAAAGTTGCGCAGAATGTAGCCGTGACCTATATAGAGCGGTCGGTACGATCTTACGCCGAATAGACTGTAGGTAGATCTTATTTTCTCTATTGGAATGTATAGAACTGCAGGGATAAAATGCATGTTTGAAAAACAGCTGCCAAATAGAAACATGTGGGCTCTTTCATTTCATGGTGTTTTTAATTGTTGTGAGGCAAGGCTAATTTGAGCATTTACGATTTAATTTTGTATTCATTTATAGGCTAGGGCTTTCTTTATTAGCGACAACGCCCATATTTTATTGTCTATGGTTTCAATTGATATAATAGATTAAACAAATAAAAGAGCACTGTGGCGACAAAATCACACTGATTTGAATAAAAACCCCGAACCACAAAACAAGGAACAAAAACAGTAACTAAACAACTAAATTGTAAGTTATGTTTAATACGCTACCCTTATGTGCATTTCGATGACATGGTCATCATCTTCAAAGGGTTTTAACACTACTCTTAAACTCTCTGAGGATGATGACAATGTCATCGAAATGTATATAAGTGTAGCGTATTAAACATAACTTACAATATAGTTGTTTAGTTATTGTTTCGTGGTTCGGGGTTTTTATTGATATGTAAGTATAAATATAATAGAATGCTACTATGTGACACATTTATCAGACTATTATAACATTAATATATATCCAAATAAGGGTTGTTTGCACTTTTACTGACTGATTGCATTTTAACAAATTTCTACTTCTTATACGCCATTTTCTAAGGAAATCTACTGATTTTCGTTGAAAACGCTCAATTATAGCAAACATTGAGTTAGATAAATAATATAAATGCAAATTGTTTTGTCCAGAAACATTTTTGTTGAAGAATTCACACCAGAATTATTCAGATTGCGTTAAACGATTGTTTTTCAATCATCTTGGTCTATAATTTGTTTATTTTTGTATCCAAATAGGTGTCAAAAAGAAGGTTCAAACTTTAAAAAAACAATTTAACGATTGTCACAATATTCACCCAACTCCTTCATCTACAGTTACATTTTTAAGCCCTTGAACAAAAATCGAATGTTTGGCTCCACAAAGTGTGACAGGAATAAATAGTAAATACCACCAGCCCAAAACCATGCCGTCGCTTGTAAGATACAACAATTCCATGTAGATTCCTAAAAGAAATAATTGCTATGAATTATTGACCGGTTTCTGTGTACCTAAACATCTACTGTGGTTGTAAAACTACAATTAGGCGTGTTCCTTAATAATTTACAATAGCATACAATACAAATCAATGAGGATGGGAACGAAACAAGTCAAACAGGACCAATTGATTCATGAAACACGAGAATGTGAATAGCCTTATTTTGTTCGACTTTGTATTCATTTGTTCATTTCGAAAAAGATCCGGTGAAAACAAACGAATATAGAACCTTTTCAACAACAATCCCATGCATACATTTCACTGTTGAATCAAATCAAACCGCACCGAACGGCTGTCGACCAATCGGGTAACTCCGTCAGCTTTATGCCCATATAAGGTATGAGCAATTCAGCGAAGATATAAGAGGGGAGACGGAAGAGTCGACTTGAAATATAAGGGGCGTTGGGTAGTTGAACTCAGCCGGCTTTTCGTAATTTAATTGTTGTAAACACCTGATTTTTGAATTTAAACTGTTCTTTAATAGTTCTTAACCTTTATATAGATATTAGCAAACAAATCTAATAAGTAAAACCAGTGTTTGATAAATTTTCGATTCACTTGTTTTCCGGCATTTCATAAAATACACCTTGGACGAGTCCATTTTCAAGACGAGACTTTCCCCAACGGTTCAATTGCTTCGTTCACTTGCGTCAATTTTGTTGTGGTGTCCGTAGTGTGTGACGTGTCGTCTTTGAAGAGGTAAGATTAATTTAATCAAAATTACGTATTTTGATTAGATTAGCATATATCTATATGATAACTAATTTAATAAATACATTATTATTTACCTATTTGTAAAATTAAAACTTAACCGGCGTTTTAGCTGGCGTCCATCCACGTCATGAATTCAAATAGGCGTAGCCATGATGCACTGTTTGAATGCTTATTTTTGTTTAAAATTAAAGTATAGTTATATTGAATCTCTATTCAATTTTCAATATCAATTTGGCTACTTAAAGTAAGTAAATAAAGTTCGGAACAGGTTGCTGAATTCAGTTAGGTGGTTGTCTAAATTTAGCCAAGCCGTTAGCAGTTGGGAAGATTCCATTCAAAGTGGTTGTTTTATTTTTAAACTTGGCAAAGAACGCCTATTTCTTCAACCATTCATGAATAAAGTATCGTATTAGTATTAGGGAAGTAAGCATTTGCTTTTCATAAAATTGGGGCATAAATTTACTGGGACACAATAATAACAGGCCTAGGCCTAGGCCTACCTTGTTTTTAAGTAATGTTAGTGCTGCCAACCTGACGAGTTGTACTAATGTAAACTTGAGCGCAAAATTGGATTATAAAGTTGGTATTAACTTGAAAATACTTTTCCTGGTAAACTACCCCATGTTTTATAGGCTACCCTCCCAAGATATTTAGCAATACCTACTGTTTAGGTCATTAGAATCTTTACTAAATAAAGTAAGTTAGTACTTTTCGATAGTATGAAGGCCAAATATGGAACCCTAATAATTTATGCCTTCTAACCTAATAAAACCTGAACCTAAACTAAATGTTTAGGTTGGCATTGTAGGTAGGCTACTATTACTGTAACCTTTAACTGTTATTGTTAAATTAGACTAGGTGAGGTTAGGAATCCTAGTGCTTTTAATTTCATATGGCCTATGAGGAGCGATAACTCAAAATATACAGTAGGTCAACATAATCTGGTTTAAATTAGCCTATATGTAAAAACTCTGGTTGCTATGGTCTCGACAGGGTGGCATATGCCTAGGCCAACAGAATTTTACTGCTTTCTTTTTAGTTTCTATTAAATTTAAGTTAATACAATTTAAAATATTGAAGTATTTATTAGATTATAGCCTATTCTAGGGCCTAGCCATTGTTTGATGTGAAGAAAACTAGGGAAGAATGTAAACTTTTAGACACTTAACTTACTGATAGGCTATAAAAGTCTCTTGAGTAAAATTATTTTAATAAAATCGGTAGTTGGCTAATTTAATGTGAACGTTTTAAAAGGGAAATAACCTGTTAATCGTTAATAGCCTAGGTACCTTTCTTTAATTTAGGCCCCTATGTTGATTGAAATCTTCAGTAATGTAAGTCAGGCAATTTTAAATGTGTAGAATTGAATAGCGGCTATTAATGTTGTGAAACAAGCAAGAAGTGACGTGTAGGCCTAGGCCGGAAGATATATTGTTCTTACCTTTAATATAATATCAGTGTAGGCCCTATATTTTACATTATGTTGTCCTAGTGATTTAATTATACCTCTAGTAAGCTGTTTTTGGTATTATTTACAAGTTGAAATGTTCATGTTTTAGAAAAATTTCTGTAATGATCCCGCTTAGCATCCAGCTCAATTGCAATCATAATTTTTGTTTCATTAAAATATAAAACTTAGCCTTTGATTTCATATTGTGACCGATGAATTATTTTCTTAAAATCGAATTAAAAGGAACTTAATTCTGACATTAAGAACTTAATTAACTAGGTAGTGCATTATAACCTAATTAAGGTTATCACCCCTTTCCAATATTTATTTTCCTTACATTCACAACATGTTTTTTTGGGGGTACCCTCTCCCCTTCCAATAGACCTTCTAAAACAACATCCCCCCACCATCCTGTTAACCTTATGTGGAAGGGGGAGGTCCTTTCTTTATTAGTTAAACTTCTTATTTAAGTTAGTTACCCTTAAACCTTGTTACCGAGAAGTGTTCAGTGTATAAGAAGTGCTTTTAACATTCATTAATACTTATAGTAAGTGCAGTTCAGTTAAATACTTAGTAATTTTTTGTTGTCAAGTTTACTATATTTATTCAACAGTTTGTTGTACGAGTGTTGTTTTTGTTACAGTTATCAAATACTAATTTATAAACGCAACAATGTGTGACGAAGAAGTAGCTGCATTGGTGGTAGACAATGGATCAGGAATGTGTAAAGCTGGGTTTGCAGGCGATGATGCACCCAGAGCAGTATTTCCCTCAATCGTCGGCCGACCAAGGCATCAGGTATGTTTATAACATTTATAAATATTTTACTAAATAAACAAAAATTCAGATGGAATTAATGGTATTTATCAAATAGTCTACCGGTATTTAGGCAGATTACAATTAAAAAGAGACTAGCCAAACTTTGACGTTAACAAACTTTAAATGAATATATATTCTTATTATATTTTTACAGTTTGTTATTGAGAAAAAACAAAAAATGGGCCTATATAGATTTTGGGTCTTTTTAAAGATTTTCTTATAGGCTATTAGATTCAACAATTATTTACATTTGCTTCCTTCCCACTTGTGTTTTTTGTTAGTTAAGTTTTATATTTTCTTACAGTTAAAACTTCAGTTTTATATGTTGGTGTAGAAATGTTTATTTAATAGTATCATCACAGAGGGTGTAAAATATCCTGGCAAAATATACTATTGTGTACGTAGCGTATGTAACATTCAGTGGTTATTAAAATTTTGTACGATGATTTAGTTGTTTGGATAAATTCATACTTCTTACCTTGACAAAATTTGTGTTCTAATTTTTAAACGGTACGTAATGATTTTAAAGCTTGACTGTACAGGGGCGATATCGCTGACAGTAGTACAATGTTTCAATACGGTGGTTCGGATCTGGTTGATAATGTTAGCTTTTTGGTCTAGGTGAAGAAAGCGAAATTAATTAACAGCTTTTTAACTGAGTTAATGTCTTTTTTTACATCTGCTAAAACTTTGTAAAATAACAAAACGGGTTAAAAGAGGCGGGGCAGCTCCTGATCATTGTTTTAAACAGAATCTTTAATGATCTTACCTTTTATATTAGAACCATAACCTTATGCTCAAAATATGTTTAGTGATAGAAAGAGAACTGGTTCTATTTATTAATTTAAATTTCATTTACAATTTAGTCTGTAAAAATATGTAGGCCTATTGTTTATTTCCTCCATGTCTTGCATACGACCAATAAACAACTTACCAAGTCATATTGTGTTACTGTTATGTTGTCCTGTAAGTTGTATTATTAAGATAGGCCTACAAATGACAGGAAAATTTCTTCAGAACCCCCATGAAAATTCATGAACTATATTTTGAACCCTTTTGTATTACTTGGAAATTTTACACAATTATGTGGGAGATAAGATTTTACTATTTCTTGCAATCGCATATTTTAGTCAGATTATCCATTTAAAAACTTTGAGTAAGACCAAGGTTATTTCTGTTTAGGAATCAAATAAAAGTTTGATAATACAAAACTGGATTGTAAATTTGCCACTATACATACAGTACATGCTTTAATGCATATATTTTGTTTGCACTATCGTTTAGTATATATCTACTGTATATTTATGAAGCTAGTGGATAACCAAAACTTCACTTAAAAGCAACATGCTGTTTCATTTCTCTTTAATAAATTTAATTATTACAGACTTTTAAGCATTTATATTAAATTTAACGTAAATTGACACATGTAACAGATTTATAAATTTTATAAAATTGCTGTGATTAATGTTTATTTTTTTAATGATAAATTTCTACAGCATAGCTCAGGTGGTATTGCGTTGTTTTTTTAATGCAACACTTCAAGCTGTGATAGGTTTGAATCTTCCTGCCGATGTTGGTTATTGGGACTTTTTTATGCTATAATCTCAAAAACATGGTTTATCTATGTGTTGTTCTAACGATTACCTAATTTTCCAGGGAGTCATGGTTGGTATGGGACAGAAAGACAGCTATGTCGGCGATGAGGCTCAATCAAAAAGAGGAATCCTAACACTTAAATACCCAATCGAACACGGTATCGTCACAAACTGGGACGATATGGAGAAGATCTGGCACCACACCTTCTACAATGAATTGAGAGTTGCCCCTGAAGAACACCCTGTATTACTCACTGAAGCCCCACTCAACCCAAAGGCCAACAGAGAAAAGATGACACAGGTGAGTCTTATTTGAGTTTCATGTATGGGGGACATTTTTGAAATTATATGTAAAAACATTTTACATTACAAGACTTTGATAGGCCTAGAAGTAATAAAACTTTTTTATTGTTTTGTCAGATTGTAAGCATACAAAAATAAGAAAGTAAAAAAAATTAAGAAAAGAAAAAGTTTTCATTTTCAGAAGCACTTCTTTTACCTATTTTGAAAGATATAGTTGAAAATAACTCAAAAACGATAAATTTTATAAAAAATAATCGAGAGTAATATTTTGTAGCCTGTTAAATTTTCTATCCAATGGTATAAGTTTCAAAGTTATCGAATTTTAAAAGAAAATATCTCTGGAGTAATTTTAAATTTACCTAGTTATTTTCCTAGTTAATTTAAATTACTGCCATTTTGAAACCGATTACTAGAACAAGTTGATTTTTTGTTTTTATTGGGCCTTTTACATTGGTGGGTAACATGCAAAATTTCAAATTAATCTGTTAAACCTTTCTAGAAATATAAATTATTTAGTAAAAACAAAATGGTGGATAGCTGTTAAAATGAAGCATTTCCGGGTGTAAGGTAAGTTTTTTTTTGTTTTTTTTTTACTTATACAGTCAACTCCCGATTAAACGGGATCGGTTTATATGGGTTGCGGCTCAACCGGGATCGTCAACCGGGCCGAGAAAGGAGGTGGGGCGAGATGTAAAAAAATTCGGGTGACATGAGGACGGGCGGCCTTGTAACAAACGAATAACGACTAACACAAAACTTATGCTACTGCAATCACGAGTAGCATCTATTCACATTTTGTTAGAGAATAGAGTAGCAGTTATGTTATTGACGTAACATCTCTAGCCGAAAGTCTTTATTATGTGACAAGCTCGTGTTACGAAAAATAAGATCCACAATTTTGAAAAAGGAAGCAAACCGTGACAAAACAAAAACTCTGACGGACTATTTTAATCGTTGAACATTCTGGACTACTGTATTTTAATCGTGTTTGAACTTTGTAAATAATATATTGCTGTACTGCTATTTCAATTTAAATAATGCTGTGTTTGTAGTTTTTTATATGTTTTAGGAGTGATTTTAAGGTACAGTTTTTAACCATTATGTTTATAATTCTTGCATAATATTTTGTATTTGGGCCCTATACTATAACGAATTGCTTTCACCGGGATTTCACATTATCCATGATGGTCTTGCCGGTAATTATCCCGGATAATCGGGAGTTGGCTGTATATATATATATGACACCCCCGGAATCTATCTACGGTTATTAACAGAAACACTGTGTGTTAAAATAGTGCTTATAGTTCATTTGCTTTGTCTGATTTTTGTATTAAGAAATTTTTAGTTAAACCGCAATATTTAAAACTAAGTTCCACAGTTGGAATAACCTAGTAGACCTTGTTCTTTGCTTGCTTTTTAGTATAGTTGTAAAACCCCTTGTAGTGGTAGTGGTTAATCAACTATGTTATAAAACACATTACAGAGAGTATATTAACTCTATTATCTATTAAAGGTTATAGTGGTTGGTAGATTGTAAAGATTTTAAGACAAATAAGCCTACCCAGACAAAGATTTAGATGCATAAATTTTATTTATAAATTGATAAAAGAAGGCTTAGTGTTTGATGTAATTAAAAGACATTTGTTATTTAATTATTTGTATTTCACAGATTATGTTTGAAACCTTCAACACACCCGCCATGTACGTAGCGATCCAAGCCGTACTCTCGTTGTATGCTTCCGGTCGTACCACCGGTATCGTATTGGATTCCGGAGACGGCGTCTCCCACACAGTCCCCATCTACGAAGGTTACGCACTTCCTCACGCTATCCTGCGTTTGGATCTCGCTGGCCGTGACTTGACCGACTACTTGATGAAGATCTTGACCGAACGTGGCTACAGTTTCACGACAACGGCCGAAAGGGAAATCGTCAGAGATATCAAGGAGAAACTTTGCTACGTCGCTCTGGACTTTGAACAGGAAATGGCCACCGCTGCTTCTTCGAGCTCTCTAGAAAAGTCGTACGAACTTCCCGACGGACAGGTTAGTACCGATAATGACTTTATTTTACGTAAAATGAACAACAATGAGCGAAGGTTAAATTACCTTTGGTTTCAACGGGATGAAATAACACTTTCCTTTTTTTTTTTATAAATGATTTTTATGTGCAAACGAATGTTAGTTACCAAGAGACTAATTTTAGACAACAAATTTCATTACATGAAAACCCCCTTAAACTTTTGTCTGTCCTGTGAGGATATTTTCCCAGCTGTAAACCCAAGGTCACTTCTTTTCTCTGTTTTTAAACTAAAAGTTGCTTTTTTCATAAATCCATCTATCCATCTGCTCAGTTTTTAATAAATTTGCTAACTTACCTGGCTTATGAAATGTACACGCAAACTATTAAAATGTTTTTTATCATTGTTAAATAAAATTTCTGAGTCTTTTTGAGACAGTTTTGTAGAATTTAAAAAAAAAATATTGTTTTAAAAGTCACAGTTAGGCCTATTTAGGATAGTATGAAACTTTTCAATCAAACATGTGTTGTGACTAAATCTGATATATTACTTTAAAAAACATTTTTAGACGATTAGGTATTATTTGATTTTTATATTCTATTGACAAAGGATTATTTCATTCGTCTTGGAATTTTCTTATATTTATAATACTCTGGCTTATTTAACGGTAAAATTTGAGTCTATTTAATGCGAGTCCTTTGCCTAAAATCTAATATTTATAGTGAATATTGTTTTATGTAGCAAAGAAAAGACTAACTGGTTTTTCTTTCCTTAACCAGGTAATCACTATTGGTAACGAACGTTTCCGTTGTCCCGAGGCTCTCTTCCAACCTTCCTTCTTGGGTATGGAAGCTTGCGGCATCCACGAAACCACCTACAACTCCATCATGAAGTGCGACGTAGATATCCGTAAGGACTTGTACGCCAACACAGTACTTTCTGGAGGTACCACAATGTACCCCGGTATCGCGGATAGGATGCAGAAGGAAATCACCGCGCTCGCACCTTCCACGATGAAGATCAAGATCATCGCGCCTCCCGAGAGGAAATACTCCGTATGGATCGGCGGTTCCATCCTCGCTTCCCTTTCGACATTCCAACAGATGTGGATCTCCAAACAAGAGTACGACGAATCCGGTCCATCCATCGTTCACAGGAAGTGCTTCTAAGTCGTTTAAAGACTCGAGCTGTGTATATGTTAGCCTTCGGGCAGAAATAAATGTCATTAGTCTATTCTACGGATAGACGATGGGATGGACAATGTTTTGTAGGATCGGATACGCAGTACATGCGTAAAGACTTTGTATTTGATTCTATTTTCCATTGTCTTACAAGTAATATTTATTACAATATGATTACGACTTTTATGTAATCCGATGTTTCCTTTAAAATATTGATAATTATATAGTTTGTTAAAACATCTTTTATACTGGTAAAGTAAGTCCTATTGTTTTCATTCCAACAGCATTCCACAGTTTATTGTTCATTTGTATTTTTTTTTTCTTGGACGTTTTTGTTTGCACAAATTATACTTTATATTATACATTTTTTTTTTCAAGTCTGATTTGTGTTTCACTGATGGTCACTTATATTTTTTATATGCCTTCATGTAAGATTGATATATTTGTGATTAAAAAACATTATTCAAAATTGCATTATTTATTATTTGTGTGTATTATGTTTCTTCTATTTTAAAGTTTGTCAGTGCAATACTAAGTAAATTTAAAATGGATCCAGTTTTATTTTCAATATCCGGAGGGGTTTTTGAAACGGAAGGTTTTTATATGCTTGTTACTTTGTGTTGAAAACATTTGAAGCTTAATAAAATGAGCATGTATTAAAAACTGTTTCTTATTGGGTTTTCCTGATCTCTTGCTCCATGATTCTGTTGAATGTACTGCAGAGAAGTAGCTTTAGGTTACACTACTCGGTGTTTGTTCACAAATCTAATCTATATATATATATATACTTTTTTTTTTAAATAGCTACATTTGGAAGGGCAGGAATAAAAGTGAGAGAAAGTGATAGATTTGAACAATAGGCCTACTTTATTCAATACTACTCTACCTAGAAAATATCAAAGTGTGTTATAAATCTATACAAATTGGCAGTGCTACAGGGTGTTAGTGGATATCTTCAATTTCCTTCATAAGTTCTGCAACTTACCTATTAAAATCTTTAACTACAAGAGATGAATAGTCTAAAATAATTCGACCACGCAGCTGAACCGCTGACGTGAGTTGAGCAAATTTAAAAAATTAAGTTTATATGCCTATGTTTTACGGTTTCAACCAACAATTTGGGAAATAGGTCTACTCACGAAGGCGTTGAACAGCTGTTTGTGTGTACGCAATATATTGGTAGAATTTGCTTCCTCCTAGTTGCCTCGCGAGTTTGCACCACTTGGCTTCGAACTGGGTACTTTTATGATATTTTACGTTTTGGTCGATTTTGGGGGAACCAAGCGAGCTTATAAGGTCGCGTAAAAAAACAAAATGTGCAGAATAACATCCTACATTTATATTTGTAGAAAAACTCTAAAAAAATTTCATTCTCGTGGTAAAAATCTAAAAAAATAGTTACTTCCGGTCAAAAAACGTACTTTCGGTTGTTGGATTTTTTTAGCTAACGAACTCGTCCGAGCGACATAGACAACAAACACGTGTACCAAATCGCACCTAAAATGCAGCCGCTAGAGTGCGAACACATGTATACATATATATGCATTTTAATGACACCCCAAAACGTGTTCTGGGGACCATGATCGGTGCTCATTTGCTACGCCCGACCTTGGGTCTCACCGTAAGGGCCACTGCAATAGCTCATTTGTCCTATGGAAATTCGCTAATAAAATTGGCAAACGATTTTTAAGTTCGTTTCCCAATTTTGTTCTAGACTTTTATAATAATGTAATATTTAGAGAAGTATATTTTTTTACAAATGAAGAAAACATGGATTAGAAGAGAAGACCGCTTGCTTTGCACCCTGCTAACTCCCACCAATTGCTAGAACATCACTATCTGTCCCCCAAAAACGGTAATTTCTCGAGAATCTAATAAGATTTAATTGGAGTAATTATCGACTAATTGCTTTGGTCCAAACAACCTAGCTCCGAAATTTTAGGTCTGGATTTCTACCTAAACAAACAGTGGTTTTTACGAATGTCTTTCAAACTAAAACGTCTGCAAAGACATCAAACAAACAAGACAATATACCTCGACAGATCGATTTCTTAACCGATATTACAGTTAGGCTTTAACGCCATCAAAATTTAGAGTTTTATTCAGGTTTAAGTATTTTTTTCACAAACTTTTTGCAGATGTTGTTTAAATTGCCTTACGATGCCAGTATTTTATAAATTTAGCTGAAATCGTATTTGGATTTTAATTACATTTCTTCGCTGGTAATTCATAAAATTCGGTTGATTAAATTAACGCTTTTAAACCCTTCCTCATAATTAAATTCATATAAAGTATGGTCTGATGGGGTCTAGAAATTTTTAAATATTGGTCTGGTAAATGGGAGAATTTTGATAAGAACATCTTGTAGTCGCTCTAGTCTGACATGTTACATATATTTAATTTAGAGTGCCACTTATATATAACCCTGTTATCAGCATTAATATAGTAAGTGATAAAATCCATTTTTCAAACTGTTTAAAGAAAACACTTTACCCCTGTAATTCAAAAGGGGTTTTTTGTGTAATTACTGTATTAATATGGATTGAGTATAAGCTTTTATTTCATTGGTATGTGTAAAGAAAACAAATGTTTACCTGTACCTAATGCATGTGTGAGGGAAGAAAAGTTGAATTCTTGTATAAATACTCCCAGTCATTCATTTTGGCCCAAATGCATGGTGACTACATAGTTTTAGCAAATTCTTTTTAACAGTACAGATTAGCTTTTACACTAGGAGACCTATAACAGTATTGCAGTGCAGTATATACTGCGTATTTGATTTTTATGAGTTGTGTTCGGATGGACATGATTAAAAATGGGGCTACAGCGACAAAAACATTAATGGCAAGGAAAAGTTATGAAAAAATCCCATGCAGTCGGCTTGTATGGCATATTGCAAAATTTTTACCAGGACAAAGTGACTCGCACCTGGTATAGGTTACGTTAAATTTATTACAGTGATTAATGTAATTTTTCACAGAGCATTGGAAAGACCTTGGTTATACATTGGAGTTTTCTAAAATATTAATTAAGCGCTGTTAGGTTAACTTACTCGAAATTTTACTCCAGTGGCCTATTGCTATGGTAAGTGGGCTATAAAACTGAGGGCTTTTCTAGAAAATTATTTTAATTTCTGTACAACCCCAAATTGAGATGGCCGCAACTAGCATGGGGGGGGGGGGTAACAACATTTAGCAAATTTCCGGGATATCTCTTAAAAATTACTTTTCATAAAAAAAACCCATCAAAGGAGCTGATGTCGTCCTTTCAAACGAGAGAGTATTATTACTAGTAAAAATACAGTTTTGAGGTCTGTATTGGCGGTATAACTGATACTTCGTTGTTTTATTTCCTTTTACTTCCTCACTATACTATAGTATAGAGAAAGTATAGTGATCGCAAAAAAAATCTATGTTGAGATTTTTGTGGAAATATCCGTTTTGGGACCCCATGAGTCCAAAAAAAAAATGGTTTTTACAAAATGTCTGTCTGTATGAATACAAAGCTAGAGCGAAAACTATT
>JAGFPH010009666.1:5743-19156 GCA_018207615.1 Philaenus spumarius | reverse complement strand
AAAAATAATCTGATAAAGGCTGTATGTAAATTTCTTTTAATTAAATAATTTGGAGGAGACAGCTAGCAAATTTTTGGAACTACAACCCTCAAGGGATTTCATTTTAAATTCAAAAAGCCTTTTTTTCTTAAATGAGAGACGTCTCTGAAAATCATTAAATGCCATTATTTTTATTATTTAATTTGACTTAGTATTAAGGTTGGCCAACAAAACAAATGTTATTAATAAATCCATGGTGCAATGTATTTAATCTTGTAAAAATTAATAAATTGTAATAAATCTTTTTATTATAAATGGGGAGGGTTTTTCTAATTTTACTTTAGGGGAGAGATCTTTTAAATTTAATCAAAATCAATATTGTAAAGGTAAACTATTCTTAAATTTCTTTTCAAGTATAACTAAGGGCATATCAATTTAAATCTTTTCTTTAAGGTCATATGATTTTTGCATATCAATTTGCAAGTAATTAATAAACAAACTGTTTGTTATATGAATTGTATTTCCTGTAAATAGCTAACTCAGGTGTTCAATATCAACTTTAAATAAGGTAAGGTTACAGATCTTTTGCTGTACTCGGTAAAGTTTCAATTCTTATAGGATTGTATGTATCATCTTAGTCTTAGGCCAGCACGCATTTCAAATTGTTGTCATTATTTCTTTAAAGGTGGTACACACGTAATCTGTTCGTTGGTTTAGCTGCAGTTGCATGATTTGATAGAATACATTAGAGTTACAGGCAGTAGTCATGGTGATCCAGCTTCGATGTTTGAGAGTTAGGGCAGGTGAGTTGGGGGGGGGGGGGGGGTTGTGAGTAATCTGCATAGATACAGGAAATAACGAAAGTAGTGCGATGAACTGTTCTCTTTAGGGTGGTGCAAGTCTTCGCAGGAATTACCATTCCATTACAACTGACAGATGGGATTTTTTTAAAAGTATATTTATATTTGGAGGAGCCTTTCCCCTATTTGTACCAGCCTTTTATTTTTATCTGTTGACCAAACACCATATATGTTCAATTGCTGCTAGTTCAGGAACTATTTTCTCAGTAATAAGATTTTGGTTTGTATTTTAAACAATACTTTACATTTCAACAATTAACTAGCTTTAAACTAGGCCACATACCTTACACCCGATTCCACGTTCACCGTGCAGTACAGAGCGCCCATAAGCCATGCTATCCTTACGAACAGTCTCAGCGATAATAGTCGACTAAAAAACATCAACTCCCATGCTACGCTCGGTCAGTTGACGCAACCCGCATGCCAATAAACGTGATGTTCGCTGTAATGGTAGTAGCACGTATTCTCCTGTAAGACCTGTACTGCACAATGAACGTGGAATTGAGTGTAGGTACAGTCAGCAGTTCTGTACCCTTTAATTTTCGGTGACAACCGGTTCCGGAAGACTATACAGAACAGTTGACGGTACCTAAGATATGTAACTATTGTAGATATCATGTGTTTATTGAATAATATGTTTATAGTCATAAGTAAATAACTATTCAGCAATAGTTTTAGTACATTGTTATTCAAGTTCTATTCAATATAACCAAGATTAATAATATGTATCAATATCTTATTATAATTAATTTAACCAATTCAAGACACAATAGTTTTGGCGACGAGGATATCAATTTAGAAAGTAAATTAGGAGAAACATGAATATTATAATTATCACATGGTAAATATGTAATTAATATCCAAACTATGCCAGAAGATTTAAGCTAGTTTGGTTAAGATTAGCAACATTTTCAATCTGCTAGAAGATATTTTTGCTTTTCATGGTTATCCTAGACAAATGGTACCAGACAATGCTGCTATTTTCAAAAGTGATGAATTTCATACGTATTGCAAAAACAGAGGAATTTTTTCAAAATTCATTGCTCCGGGTCATCCAGCAACAAACGGTTTGGCAGAGAGAAATGTTCAAACCCTCAAACACAAACTTCTAGCTACCTCCAATGAACACATTCCAATAAAAGACAAATTAAGAAAGATATTGTTTCGATATCGAGCTAGCCTCATGCGCGTGAAAAATCACCTGCAGAACTTTATTTAAATGGAAAATTCAGAATTCGCTTGAATGCTATCTTCTCAAACAACCCGAAACCTTCAAGTAGTCACATCAAGTCGACAAGAAGCTTGAATGTAAAGGAGAGAGTACAAGTTCGATTCTTCAAAAATAACAAAAACATTTGAGAGTTTGGTGAAGTGTACAAGAAAATTGGCAAACTACACTATTTGATACTTTTGGACAGTGGAAGAATTAATAAAAAGGCATATTAACCAACTCTACTCAACACTAGTCGGCAAGGAAAATAAGAAGTGTGTTATTTTTGGCCCTACACAGTGTTTTGATGTTCCACGACTTCCTCAAACTATAAATGAAGACGTTCCATAACTACCACATCCAGTTGCACCACCCACGGATACTAGAATACACGGTAGGGGTCACGCGCAGGTCCCTGCCGCCCGGCTCGTAGACGTGACGTCACCCTGAACCCTCCGCCTTGCCGCACTGTATACAGACTCCACAGTACACAATGTCATTCGCTTTATGAACACTAAAACGCGTAACCTGCAGCCTTCAATTTTGTAAGATATTTTTAATACTTAGGGACGAAAGTATAATTTTGCAGGCCAGTACGATTTTATATCGGTATATACATTTATTAATATTAAAAGTGCCCTAACCATGCCACTTACTAATACTTTAAGTTTACTTTATTACTTTTAAGTTTTGTGTAATAATCACTAGAGTTTGATGAATTTCCGTTTACATAAATTTTAAACGATGTTTTTATCAATGAAAAGTTTGATCATGTTTGACCTAAACCGTAACATTTATAAAGATGTAATTCGTTTATAAGTATAAGTTGACCACTTATTTATTTCAGAAACAATTTATATTTTTTATATTTTATCAAGCCATTCGTCCATGAGAGCTCATATCTGATCCAACCACCTTCATCAGTCTTCCCCACTAGATATTTAAAAAAATATATTTTACATGTAATTGTTTCTGAAATAAATGTTTTACCAGTCTCAGTCTCCATACTCTCCAACCAACACCTTGTAAAACCAAGGTAATATTTCGAAGGAAATTTTACAAGAAAACTAGTTGAATATTATGATCGCAGATCTGTCATGGTTAAATAATATTAAGAGCAATGTAGAAATCATTTTCTGAAAAAGTTTGTTTATGTATATCAATAATAGTTTCTTATCAGCAAATTACTTATTAAAATTGTGGAAAATATTTTTTAAATTAATCTATATATATAAAATTCAATGTATGTCCGTTTGTCTGTATGTTTGTCCTTTATGCGTTACCAAACCGTCCATCCGATTGCTTTGAAATTTTGCATAGTAACACAGGTTAACCCTGGGAAGGTTTTAGGCCATTTACCAAAGTCCTAGGACACTAGGGCTACGCCCCAGTGGCCCTCAAAGTTTCAATGTTAATCTTATGGAAGGTCAATATTAAGGAAGAAGAAGAAATATTTCTTTTGATTTTATCAGAAACAGCTGTTCGTATGAAAAGCTTAAAACAGCTGATTTTGATCAACAACTGATTTGGATAAAAAAATTAATATAATTTTAGGTTAGGTAAATCAAGCAATGAGCAGAATCCCATTATAATTTACATCGATCCTCAGGGATACGAATTACAGGCTTTCAAAGTTTCAAATTAAGCAATAGCAAAGCATTGCCGGGTCAGCTAGTTAATAATAAAAGAAATAAAATATTGTTTTACATGAGTAATTACAATACATATAACTAATTCACTGATATATATAATCAATTTATGTATATGTTTATATCATCCAAATTGATATCTTCAGACTTTTGTTACTTGTAGAAGAACGTCCAGAAATGAATAATTATAATATTTAAAGATCATCATAAAAAAAAACTAATATTAATTAAGGGAAACTGAGTTAATTGGTCTGAAATTGTATTGTAAAAGTACGAAGAACACATTTGGTAATTGTTTTCAATTGATAGTTTGAATCAATAGGCTACTGCAAGAACTCTCTACACACCAGATGCACATCTTCTTTATCCAAACATTAGTAAAATATTACATTTAGTAAGCTTCAAATCTCAATGAACATTATATCGTATTATTTTTTATTTGAACTTATTTACTATGTATTTTATAGTTCTAGTTTCACTCCCCCCCCCCACTACTTAACTCTTTGTTTAGCTAGCCAAAAGGAAGTTTGGTTAGTTTTTTAACATCTAAAATCTAATTCTTATAATCTTCTGTTTATATAATCTTATCTTCTAAAGCGAGAGATAATTGTTTGTCTGCTAAATGGATCTGGAATCTCCGTCTAAGCATTTTTGATTTTATATTAGGCTTTTGGCCACGAGAAATCGATTGGAAATGGTCACCAGTCTGGGAAAATTCGTTTTCTACGTCTTTTTATTAAATTAAAAAGTGAAATTTGTCCATTTTAAACAATACAAAGCACAGCTGATGCAAATGTTTTCAATGCCATTACAATAATCATCTGTTTTCTTTTAAACTGTATTTTATTAGAGGTAAGCCTAATGTTGTATCTATTTATAGTTACCATGGCAACGAATACATAATAAACATACCCTTTATTTAGTTGTTTAATGTTATAGGCCTAACCTAAACGATGTTCACGGAAATTTGCAATAATAGTTATTGACGTGAGCGAACTAGGCCCTAGGCCTAAATCGATATTGAAATATTAAACTTTAATTTAGGCCTGACTTATTTCTGAGGCATAGCGTTGAGATTATGGTTAATCCTTTAAACTGTATTTTTATTACAGGTAAGCCTAATGTTGTATATACCCTTTATTTAGTTGTTTAATGTTATAGGCCTAACCTCAAAACTCAATAATCCAATATTTATTATTGAAATCATAGCCCTGCTTATAATCGAGCTTTAGCTCGGTCTCCAGGTACTTCTTTATAATAAGAAAACATTATAAACTATAAAATTTCCAAAATTTTAATACATGGAACTTTTTTGTAAAATCACAAATGTAAATTTCAAGCAGATAGCAATTATGAATACGTTAATATTTAAAGTTAATTGTTCAATTAAAGTGTAATAATTATTAACATAGTTTATCTTAAACCTTAAATAATATATGTTCTCAATCGATAAGTAAATCATTAATTATTTACTTTTCATAAGTGTCTGGCAAACGTACTATGCATCACAAAAGCAAAATACAAACTCATTTGAGGTTTTTCAGAATAGTTATCACTAAATGGCGATCAAAAATAAATCTAATTTATTACAATATTCAACCTACTCTACAAAATGGAAAAAAAACAATCTCAATCACCTATTATTTTGTCTATCCATGTATATCATTCAATTTGAACACGTCCCAGACAAAAATGAGTTGGTCTTATTTAGTGCCATTAAATAATAGTTTCAAACTTGTCCTTGTTTATGTATCTGATACATTTTACTTTAACTCAATCTCCATATGTAAGGTACGCATTTATTTTTAAATTCTTACTGTAATACACAACGAATTTGGACATTAATTTCCTACTCACCTCTGCCTACTAATAGAGGCGATGGAGTGTTGTTTTAAACAGTACGTTATTCTCCACAGAGCAATAATTTATATGTGCCATTTAACCTTTTAAAATCAGCAATAAACATATAGGTGGCAATTTAAATAAAAAAACACTACGAAGTCATAGCTTTTTCGTAGTTAAATTTTTGATACAAACTTTTTACATGTTTAATATATAATATATAAAAAAAAAAACTAAAAACGAAAGAAACTTTTAACAACGTAAATCATGTAATTCCGTAATAGCCAAAGTAAAAATTGACTTGAATCTAATAAGTTGTTTAGAGTCAAACCATTGTAATAAAGATGGTAATGGCAACGAATTTGGAAATAAACAACAGAAATAAATATCGCATCAAAACAAGCTAGTAAGTTTAGACGTTTTAATGCAAATTAAATAGAAGGTATTAATGTTAACACGGTCGCAGTAGAAGTTAATGCTTTTAAAATTTCCCTAAATAGAATATATACAATTTATAAATACAAAAACAGGACTAATTAATTACTTATCTATTTAATATAAGTGTACGGGCGACAAGCAGCGGGCCGGGAGGGAGGGTTCAGAGTGACGTTGCTGGCGTGTGAGTCTACTGCCCATACCCCTACCGTGTATTCTAGTATCCGTGGTACCAACTCAAGAGATCAATCCCGACCAAAACCCAAGACGTTCGGAGAGAATGAGGAAACAACCAGAACGGTTTAAAGACCATGTTATGTAAAATTCTTATTTTCTTCGATGTATCCTAATTTTGTTTCCAATGGACTTTTGAATTTAAGTGGGGAAGAATATTGTAGATATCATTATTGTGTTTATTGAATCATATGTTTATAGTCATATGTAAATAACTATTCAGCAATAGTTTTAGTACATTGTTGTTCAAGTTCTATTCAATATCTTATTATAATTAATTCAACCAATTCAAGACACAATAGTAACCTAGTTTAATTATTATTACAGTTCAGAAGGCTTACAATCATGTATAACTTGCTTTGATACTGTGAATTTACAACAGCCTTCGTGAGAGGGAGAATTATTAAAATTTTTATAAACTTCTAACTATTTTCTACACTGGAATTTACTTATGGATGTAGATGTTCTTTAATTAAGTTACATCAGCGGTAACCGTTGAATACAAAGACAATCTAATCAATAAACGAAGGTACTGTGGCCAGGTTTCAATTCAATTAGTTAACTCAATTGTATAATTTCTTAAAGAAATGGAGAGGTTATTGGATGGGAATGAAAGAGGGGAAGATATAGGGCAAAATAAAAATATAATAATTTTTGAATAGGATACGTTGAGTGGGTACAAGAGAAAGTAGATATTAAAAAAAATGTCCGAGGAAATAAGGGTAAAATAAAAACCATTAAAATTTTAAATAATTATAAACAAAAATCCAGGAAGTAGCCAGAAAGAGAATGTTGAAAGAAATGCAGTTTATGTATAACAGACCACAGGGAAATAATATCAAATGCCAGTCAGGTTTCTTCAGGAAATGGACGAATATTTTAATGAGATTAATGCAGGGCTGGAGTCCCATTAAATTTATAAAAATGGGATGGAATCATAAATTTTAAAACTTCTGGTCTACAATAATTTCCTTTTTTATTTTACTATGATTTTGAAGTTCAAGTAGTGTTGACTATTTCACATCAGGTTGCGCTGTGTTACGATTGATGGGGTGTGTATTAAAAGATATATATTAGTTATATTCAGTATTAGAGTTAGTATTTTAGTGTAAAGATATTACTTTGCGTAAGACAGATGGAGGTAAACAAGGAAGCACAATACGGAAGGATGAGCTTGGCGGAAGTGTTTTTGTGTTGCACGTAAGAACAGTGTAGTTTGTCAACACGGAAGTTAGATGGGTTATAGAAGCATAACCTTAATCTAGATTCGAGGCCAGTCTGTTAAAGTGTGGGGCCGGAAAGCTAGGCCAGTTAGCTAGGGACGTTTGGCCGGGACTAGGCCAAGTATTGTGATTGAGAAGCTTAAGGTTGGAAGCTGGACAGCAAGAGACAAGTCATCACTACGAGAAGTCTACACGAGATTGAAGGACGAAACCGGTTCTGCAATAGAACGAGATTTGAGTGAGTCACAGAATACTTAGTCTATTAATTAATTATCACATTGAGTTTGTAGTCAAAAGATTAACGGGAAAGTTTAATTAAAGTAAATTCAGTAGCTTTGTTTACCGAGTTCTTTTTTCAGTCTGTCATACGAAAGTAGTATCTAGTAAAGGAAATGTATGTGGATCATAAGTAAAGGCTAATGTATTAAATCGTATGTATTTGTATAATTGCAAGGGTGAGAATAAAGCAATGTTAAAATAAGTATAACCACTGAATGCATTTGTTATTGATCTGTCCCTTATTTATATATTAACATAACTTAGCGTTTGAACCCGGGACAACAAGGGTCGCAAAATTTACCCCTAACAGCTGTTCTTGAAATCAAGTTTAAAAATGGTAAACTCAGTGCCACCAAATTATTTCGTTAGTTTTTTTAAAATGAATATGAAGTATTGATTCTAAAATGACAAAGTGGAACAAACTTAAAAATAAATCAAAAGTCACCGGTGAGCTACAATCGTAAGTGAAGTGTATTTTGTTAATACAAAAAGTAGCCTATATTACTTAACCACTTCATTATATCATGTAGGTCAGCTATTTATACTAACGAATTAATGTGTCAATAAACCTTCGATAACGGTATCTATAAAACATTTACGTCCAGATCTAATTTCAAAAGGTGCTTATTATTTATATAGTATTTCTTTCTCATAAGTCCAGTTCAAATTTTATTATTAAATACAGTACTTGATTTGAATACTACGATTTTATCTTTTTAGGTTGGCCAACCTGATAGAAATATATCAAGCTCCAGTTGTTTGCAGCACCCATATTGTTTTATTTGTTTAATCGTATTGTAAAGGGCCCTGTAAATGATCAAACAAATTTTGTCAAACTTACCTGTAGTTTTCGGTTCACCCACGAGACATGACATGGTTATCGTACCGAGCACAGTGAGTTTTAGCGTTGAGTCTAGCACTGTGTATCAAGAAAAAAGTACGTAGGCGATGGAGTAGAGAATGGTTAAAGTTAAGAGAAAAATATACCTATGAAAATTTGTTACGGGAAATATTACGCACAGAACCAACCAGATGATTATATATCAACTTCCTGCGAACGGATCGTACAACTTTTGAAGAACTATTAGCATTATTTCGACCTCGCATTGAAAAAATTGACACCGTTATGCGCAAATCTATATCAGCTTCTCAACGATTATCAATAACTTTGAGGTACTTGGCTAGTGGTGCGGATTTCGCACCTCGTACATCGAGCGGCATTATCATCGAAACTTGTGAAGCAATAAATGAAACACTAAGCAACAATATTCAGGTAAGATTTTAATTTTAAAATCACAAAACATATGAATTAAAACAAGTAAATGAATTAAAATGAAAATTAAGAAAAATTTGGTAAGAAATCTGCTGTTGTATGCGCTTCAGTTGAACTATTTTGGTTGGTTTGAGTGTCTGGAATATGAATAATCACAGGCTGCTCTGTAGATATAAGTGCTTGCTCAATTGGGTGGGATGATGTTGAGAAAGGAGATTGAATGTGCGGAATGGGTGATGGAGTTTGTGGAATGGCAGACTGATTAATTATAACAGAATGTCTATGAAGATTTCCTTCTTCTCCTTCAAAAAGTATTTCGTTAATTTTACATTGTTGTGCAGACATCCGTTTCATTTTAAATGCCCAGTTCCTTGCCATTAAGTCATATTTGATTGGACTGGATTAGTAGATGCTGGACGTTCCAAAGAAGGTTGTGTAGATGTTGACAGATGCGAGATGAGGATTGTGATGATGAATCCTACAAACAAAAACAATGTTGTAACAATACTTGTCTATTTCAGGTACTCAGAAAACAAGAAAATTGGAAGAGATTGGCACGACAATTTGGAAATACACATGGAACTTTCACAATTATTGCATTGGGGCTGCACATGGAAAGCACATAATTTTACACACACCTGAGAATTCTAATTCTTATTATTAACGAATTTCCATAGGAAAAATGAGCTATTGCAGTGGCCCTTAAGGTGAGACCCAAGGTCGGGAGTAGCAAATGAGCACCGATCATGGTCCCCAGAACACGTTTTGGGGTGTCATTAAAATTCATATATATTATATATATGTACATATGTGTTCGCACTCTAGCGGCCGCATTCTAAGTCTAAGCGTTGGACCAAATTTGGTACACGTGTTGGTTGTCTATGTCGCTCGGACGAGTTCTTTAGCCAAAAAAATCCAACAACCGGAAGTACGTTTTTTGACCGGAACTACTATTTTTTGAGATTTTTACTACGAGAATGAAATGTTTTTGGAGTTTTTTCTAGAAATATAAATGTAGGATGTTATTCTGCACATTTTGTTTTTTTACGCGACCTTATAGCTCGCTTGGTTCCCCCAAAATCGACCAAAACGTAAAATACCATAAAAGTACCCGGTTCGAAGCCAAGTGGTGCAAACTTGTGAGGCACAAACAAATTCTACTAATATATTGCGTACACACAGACAGCTGTTCAAAGCCTTCGTGAGTAGACCTATTTCCCAAATTGTTGGTTAAAACCTTAAAACATGGGCATATAAATTTAATTTTGGAAATTTGCTCAACTCACGTCAGCGGTCCAGCTGCGTGGTCGAAATATTATAATTATAAAGCATCACACAGCATAGTGCTTATGGCCATAGCCAATGATAATTATGAATTTTATTATGGTCGATGTCGGTACAAATGGTAGAGTGTCATAAGGAGGAGTAATTAAAAACTCAAACTTTTGGTATTGCTTTGAGGGTAATAACTTGCAGATTCCAGATCCAGAGGAATTGCCGAATACTAATAAAAGAAATGCCCTTTGTATTTGTAGGCGATGAAGTCTTCCGGCTACTTTCAAATTTTATGAAACCCTATAATAAACAAGTGTTAAATGATAACAGAAGGATTTTCAATTATCGATTATCTCGGGCACGACGAATAATTGAAAATGTGTTTGGCATTCTTGCAAGTTGATTTAAGATTTTTCAAAACCCAATTAAATTATCTCCCGCAAAAGCAAAAATTATAGTTATGACGTGTTGTCATAAACAATACATCCGACATGGAGAAGTAGACACTGAAGATTGTTTTAAAGGGACTGTCGTACCTGGTTCTTGGAGAAATTAACAAACTCGAGCTGTGTAACTTATGGTTACAAAAATAAAATATATAAATATAAATTGTTATAAAAAAAATGGGGTTCTCGAAAAAAGTTTCAAAAAATATATTCAAACTAATATAAAACGCTATATGTGGATTATTTTATGATAATTATCACCTCTCCCTCACTTCATTTACTTATTCACCTTTAAATACAAAAAATCATCGCTCATAATACTTCTTAAATCACCAAGAAACACCTCTTACTCATTTACCTCCATAAATAAATCACCATACATCATGTATCTCACCTTAAATCCAACGTAGAATTGCACCTTAACATCAACCTTAAGCTTCACTTTACCTTAATTCACCTTACACCTTATTCATAAAAACCTTAACATCACCTTCGTTTAGCTCATATAAAAAAATTAATAATCCACATATAACTTTATTTATGCTCTGTCAGCATCTATCTATCTATAATTACTAATTACTATTAATGATTTATTATGTTAATTTCACTTTCTCAGGGCTGAGTCTTTGGCTGCCAAAGTACAGGCTAATTGGATGTGCGTGGCTAAATAAAGGAATCTAAGACATTGCAGCGGAGCAACTAATCGTTTACTCAGACATTATAGCATAATAGTTATGTACAATCAAATGCATTATCTTCATTTAGCAAACAAGTCAAATTAACTAAATATATACAAAATGTTGTAAGCCCTATCTCACAAGCTAGGCCTAAGTTATGACGCAATGGAATGAATGAAGCTATTTGTTAAAAAAACTTTAAAATTCAGAAATGCAGACTCTAAAAATTAAATCTAATGGCCATTACTACTTACGGAGTCAGTTATTTTACCTAGGATTTTACACTTTATTTGCACTTTTGGTTTCAACACTCACTCCACGATGCGCAATTAGTTAGTCACATGTACGAAAATCTTTAAACGTATTTATCGTCGAAGAAACATGATTGACTTCGCTGCCGAAGCTCACTATAACGCAGGAACACTCCTATTTCAACTTTACATAACTCTCATCACTCCACTGTCCAAATAACTACATTTTTATGGTAAAAATGCAGCTCCCACACTTTACCAAACGTAGAACGCCTTACGCCATATTTCTGAGAGAGACGATCACGTAGACCAAGCTGTACACGGCCTTGCGCACACCAATAGTTTTATGTCTGTCCTGCATTCCCACACACATGTCGACTTTATGACGTGTTCTTTGTTATATACGCTGATACATATATTGATTTCTTTACATGTGTTCAATTGTTCTTCATTTATTAAATTGTCCATTGTGCAAACATTCATTTGTCCTTCTCAACCGCTCGCTTTACAATACGCACTTATTTTCGAATGTCAACAACTTTTTATACAATTCATACACATTATATCTTTTGTTGATTAATACACCCTAAGTCTGCTTTTTTACTTTATTTACCAATAGTCTGCCTTTTACTTTATTTATTTTTATTTAAATGATTTTACTTTAACTATTTGCGTCACAAAAGAATTTATACATGTATATCAGAATTATAAATGTTTGTTACTAAATTGCGTCTTTCATTTTATTTAGACCAAACCTCTATGCTTTAGTCATTATGGGAAATTGTTAATTTACTATCATCATATAGTATTTCTGTTACATGGCTATCAGTGTTACAGCTGGAAATAGTGCTTCACTAGCAAAACAAATGTTTACAGTAATTTTGTATGTTGTATATTTGTAACTTGTAAAAAAGACCATTTAATAAAAATTTGTTGTAAATAAAAGTATTTTGGTAAACATTGTAAATAAAGCGGCTTATAGGCATTGCTATATGCAGTTAATGAATTGTTTTGACAGGTTTTTTGTTAGCGCGGACATAACTCGCCAAATTTTCACTCAAGGGCTCGTTGGAGGTAGTCAAACATGTTACTGTAAACATTATTCGTATCTTTTTTATAGGCCTAATCGTTAAACGGTCTAAAAGTTTATGCAGGAACTTCATTTTTGTATAGTAGGTCTATACATATATTATTTATATGTGGTATACATTTCATTAAAATCATTTTTAGAGAAAATGGGGTTATACAGAACACGCGTTTACAATATCTGAAAGTGTACATGTGTTCGATAAAAATAGAATTTATTTTAAAATATTCGATTGATTTTAATAAAATTTATACTACATATAAACAAACCATAAAAAATGGGTTCCTATATAAAGTTTTAGACCGTTTAACGATTTTGGCCGATAAAAAGTTACGAATAAAGTTCACGGAAGCGTCCCTAATCAAGTTAAACCGACCACAACTCAAAAGAGTTGTAGAACTCATTACTGGACATGGCCAGTTCAGGAAACACTTAGCAACAGTGGGAATCCTTGAAGGCGGCCAACGCTGTCGGCTTTGTAATCAGGCAGAAGAGTCAGCAAGCCACGTCATATTTGAGTGCGAGATCCTGGAGCTAGGAGGCTCTTTGGAATCCAGCAACCAGGAGACGAAGAAGACACATACTTGGTGGAGAAAATCCTGGACCTCACAAGGGATACAGGCTTCTAACGTGCTAGGCGCGGTGTACAGGGGGCACAATAAACCAAAGGTTGACGTGTAAGGAGGCCTTCTC
>JAGFPH010009665.1:783-27525 GCA_018207615.1 Philaenus spumarius | reverse complement strand
GCTTTAAGGAAATAATATCAATTAATATTTATTGTTTTTAGGGGTTGTTATTACTTTTTCAATCCTTAGCAGCACGTAACAAAATGTAAAATTGGTTTATTTTTTATATGTATCTTTTAAGAATTAAATGTACAAAATTTCAGCTCTTTAGCTTCAAGGAAAGTATAAAAATAAAATAAATATTTATTATTTTTAGGGGTTGATATCACATTTTCACCTCTAGCAGTACGTAACAAAATGTGAAACTCATTAACTTTATATATGTGTTTTGTAAGAAATAAATGTGCAAAATTTCAGCTTTAAGGAAAGTAAAAAATAAAATTTTTATTGTTTTAGGGAATGTTTCAACCCTTAAAGGCTAAATATTTTAAAATCCTATCTTAGTGCGCCTCTAGTGCTTATGAGCAATATGTGTACCAAAATTCACGTTACTTGGCGGTATTAAATTAATATTTACAGCTATAGGGGTTGTTATTAAATGTTCACCCCTTAGCAGAACGTGATTAAATGTAAAACTGGTTTATTTTTTTATATGTATCTTGTAAGAAATAAATGTACAAAATTTCAGCTTTCTAGCTTTAAGCAAAGTATAAAAATAAATATTTATTGTTAAAGGGATTGTTACTACATTTCCACCCCTTAACAGAACTTAATAAAATTTGAAACTGGTTTATTTATCTGAGTGTTGTGTATATTGTAAGAAATATTTACAAAATTTTAGCTCTCTAGCTTTAAAGAAAGTATAAAAATGAATATACAGTATATTGTTTTTAGGGGTTGCATCACATTTTCACCCCTAGTAGCGCGTAACGAAATGTAAAACTGGTTTACTTTTTATATGTATCGTGTAAGAAATAAATATACAAAATTTCAGCTTTCTAGCTTTAAGAAAAGTATAACGAACACTATTTATTTATTGTTTAGGGGTTGTTTCAACCATTAAATGGAAAATATTTAAAAATCCTTTTTTGGCGCTCCTCTAACGCCTATAAGCAACATGTGTACCAAATTTCATGTTCCTAGGTGGTATGTTGTTTGACATATGTAACAAACAATATTTATTGTTTTAGGGGTTGTTTCAACCCTTAAAAGATAAATATTTAAAAATCCCTTCTTAGTGCGCCTTTAGCACCTATGAGCATATGTTTATAAATTTCACGTTCCTAGGCAGTATTTAAATAATATTTATAATTTTAGGGGTTGTTACCACATTTTCTCTTAGCAGAACGTGACAAAATGTAAAACTGGTTTATTTTTTTACATGCATCTTGTAAGAAATAAATGTAAAAAATTTCAGCCTTCTAGCTTTAAGGAAAGTATAACAAACAATATTTATTGTTTTAGGGGTTGTTTCAACCCTTAAAGGGAAAGTTTTTTAAATTCTTTCTTAGTTCGCCTCTAGCTCCTTTGAGCAATATGCGTACCAAATTTCACGTTCCTAGGCGGTATTCAATTAATATTTATAGTTTTAGGGAATGTTATTACATTTTCACCCTTTAGCAGAACGTCACAAAATTTAAAACAGGTTTACTTTTTATATGTATCATGTAAGAAATAAATGTACAACATTTTAGTTTTCTAGCTTTAAAGACATTATAGCAAACAATACTTTTTGGGGGATGTTTTAACCCTTAAATTTCAAATACTATAAAACTCTTTCTTAGTGCGCCTCTAGCTCCTTTGAGCAATGCCTATAAGCAATATGTGTACCAAATTGCACGTTCCTAGGAGGTAAGGTTTTTGAGATATATAACAAACAATATTTATTGATTTAGGGGTTGTTACAACCCTTACAGGCCAAATATTTTAAAATCCGTTCTTATTGTGCCTCTAGTGTCTATAAGCAATATGTGTACCAAATTTCACGTTCCTAGGAGGTAAGGTTTTTGAGATATATAACAAACAATATGTATTGTTTTAGGGGTTGTTTCAATCCTTACAGGCCAAATATTTTAAAATCCGTTCTTATTGTGCCTCTAGTGCCTATAAGCAATATGTGTACCAAATTTCACGTTCCTATGAGGTAAGGTTTTTGAGATATATGACAAACAATATTTATTGACTTATGGTTTGTTACAACCCTTACAGGCCAAATATTTTAAAATCCGTTGATATTGTACCTCTAGTGCCTATAAGCAATATGTGTACCAAATTTCACGTTCCTAGGAGGTAAGGTTTTTGAGATATATAACAAACAATATTTATTTATTTAGGGGTTGTTACAACCCTTACAGGCCAAATATTTTAAAATTCGTTCTTATTGTGCCTCTAGTGCCTATAAGCAATATGTGTACCAAATTGCACGTTCCTAGGAGGTAAGGTTTTTGAGATATATAACAAACAATATTTATTGATTTAGGGGTTGTTACAACCCTTACAGGCCAAATATTTTAAAATCCGTTCTTCGTGTGCCTCTAGTGCCTAAGAGCAATATTTGTACCAAATTTAAAGCCCCTAGGTGGTATGGTTTTTGAGAAACTGTGGTCAGTCAAAACTACCCCTAAAAATTTGAATATGAAAATGAAATTTCTTTAGTTTTCCTATTTACATCATAAAGTATACACATGCCAAATTTCATCTCTCTAGTTTCATGGTAAGTGGGAGAATTAGTGATGATGAGTGAGTGAGGGCTTTGCCTTTTATATATATAGATAACATGGATAAAATTGAGAACCGAGCGGTGATTACATTTTTAACAAAAGAGGGGCATACTCCAAACGAGATTCACAATAATATGTATAGTTCGAGCAAACTAGGAGTGTGTTTGGCCTAATGGGCGTGTCATCCCTTCTGCTTCTCCTTAAACCTGACTTGGCGGTACAACCAATTCCAAAAAAAAAAAAAAAAAAAAAAAAAAAAAAAAAAAAAATAACATATAACTGAGAAAATGGTCAGCGTCTCACATTCTTATTACTTTACCTACTTGCTTACAACATTTATATAACAAGTATTTCACCTTATAGAGAAAACTATGACAAATATCTATAATTAAATAAGGTTTTATTTCATAAATAATTATAAATTGTTATAACTGTAATGCACAATTTAACAATATTTTTTTATAAAATGACAACAAATGTTCAAAGCAAGAAATTTTTGTATTTTTATCCAGAAATAAAACTGTTTGCGAGAAAGTTGTTGATAATTAGGGGAATTAACTTTTTTATTTGAAACAATTTTCTGTACGACCCTTTGTTTAGTCAGGAGGAAGGCAAGTCCTGTAATGAATACATTTTGTGCTTGTTTGGCGTTGATTTGGTGCGATCCTGGCTGTTCCGCAGGTCCACTACAATTACCATCATAATACTATCTTGCTTTAATCACACTGCATTTAAAGTTTTAGGTTTTGTATTCATTTAACATTGTATTGTTGGTCGCCAGGTTGGTGAAGGTTAGTAAATATACATACGAAAATTTTGTGGGGAAAGTAAATAGGATGATGTAAGCGGAAGGTTATGTCAGGAAATACTTCCTGCCTTCCTGCTCTCTTCATTTTTTTTTTGAATCCTGCCGATTCAAAGAACGCACTCTACCCATAATTTTTAACACGTGCGTAAAATATATGACAAACTAGGGTGTACAGTGAAAAACAGAGGTCTATTTTTTTTATTGAGGTTGTACTGATGACGTTGGACACAAAAAGTAAAGCGTGAGGACTCTCTTTACTTCCCCTCTTGAAACACATTCCCGGAGTGAGGCAACTGTAGTGGGAGTTTATAGGGAGAACGCCCCTTCTCAGAAAACGAACCACTGGTCAAAGCTTTTTAAATGGGGCAGAGAATCGCTAGAAGATGATCCCCGGACTGGTAGGATGATTGAGGCAGTCACGCCAGAAAATATAGTATATTGGATCAGCTGGTGCTTAATGATGAACCCCTAAAGAAAAAGGACATTTCTCTGATGGTCGGAGTATCGACTACAAAGGTTCTCAGAATCTTATATGAACATCTGGGCAGACCTAAGTGAGCGTAAGGTGGGTACCCCAAAATCTTTCTTCATTTCAAAAGCTTGTTCGAGTGAATGGTTGCCGCGATTTTTTTTCTCTGATGGTGGCCTTATCAATTTGACCGAATAGTCACTGAATACGAGACACTACTAAGTCCCTGAGAGCAAGAAAGAATTCATGCAGTGGCACAAAAAAGGTGGTCCTGCCCCAATCAAGCTCAAAACTGCAACATCAGCTGGAAAACTGGCGACCATTTTTTTTGTATCGAAAGGAATACTGATGATTGATTATAAAGAAAAACTACTACAATTACAGGTGCTTATTATGCTAATGTCCTGCGCTTGCTAAATGAGAAAACCAAAAGCAAGAAAAGAGGGCTTTTGAGAAAAGGAGTCTTGCTGCTGCGTGTAACAGCGCACAAACAGCAAGGTCGCTCTGACTGAATGCGGTTTTCAGGAAATCAGCCATCCGCCGTACAGCTCCAACCTAGCCCGATGACTGTTATTTGTTCCCTAACTTTAATTGTAACGTCCGTTGTAATCGATTTCAGGACGAAAAAACTCTCAAAAACTCTGCGGAGACACAGTTTGAGGATAAAAAAGAAGAATACTTCAGAAGAAGAATAGAATTACTTTATTAAAGGGCCCAACAAGTGAATTCGTCTTAAGGGAGAATATATTGAAAAATAATAACCAATGAACATTTAAAAAAAAACTAATTGTTTTAATCAGAACAGGGAATTTTGGACCTCCTCTTGTATCAATCATGAGTTCATTGAACAGTAGTCCAGATCTATAGTTGACCGAGCGTAAGCGAGGTCTCCGTTTTAACTCGACCGTTCGGCATTTCGTCTGTATGTCTGTGTGTCTGTCTCACGATTACGGCCAAACGCCTTGACCGATTTTGATGATTTTTTACATGAATGTTCCTTATTCCTAGGCCGAGCCATGTATATATACGGTTTTTTTCCATTTTTCATTTTTAACCCCTTAAATAAAATAAAAATGTCGGCCGGACCGTTTCTCTCAGTGTAAGCTTTTTTCCAAAGCCAGTTTGTAGCTTAACCGTAAGTCGAATTTAAAAACTAATAAAATTTTGCTAAAGGCAAATTAAATTTTAAACAAAATTGTATTCTTGATTTTTCCGTATCTCTAACGGTAAGGTCACAAAATGGCCGTAAACTTCGAATTTGTTAAAAATCATCCAAGTTTTTGTATTTCAACCATTTTTTTATACGTTTGTTCTAAACCAATTCAAAAGGGTTTCATAGCTTTTTTGTAGATAAAGGTTTAAAGAATTCATATATGCCAATAAAAAAAATTATTGAAGAAAATTAAGAAAGTTATTAGCTCAAGAAACAATCACGTTCATTAACGAAAGGAAAATGTTTAACTTTAGGCCTACATAAAAAGTAGTAAAAATTATTGTAATTTTTTTCATAAATGTAAAAAAGTTTCGTAATTTAGTTCTAAATATAATTGTATAAAAATATTTATCAATTTCAAATTTCTTATTTTGAAAACACCAGTTTTTATGTTCCTACTACAAGACTGCTAACAAAACTAGGCCTGTTTTGAATAGTAATTTAGGAATATATATTATCATTTGCCCAAAAATGACATATTATTGTAAGAAAGTATATAGAGGATAAATCAAAGAATTGAACTGTATACCTGTGAATTATCATTGGAAATTTCATAAAAGGATTTTACTTGGCTTTACTTGAATTACAAAATGAGATGAAACAAATGAAACCACTCGGCGATAAAGGACATTTTGACACCATGGGAAGTGTTGGTACATGGGTTGAGATCACTATCACGACGTTTTAACATCGTTTGTTTTCATTATTTCTAATATTGGAATATGATATGGAACTTAAGTTAACTTATGACACATAAGTTAAGTTTGAGTTATTTAAGTATGTAAATATTTAATTGTATGTTGACCCTCTATAACGCGATATTTTTAGCTATCTTACGCATTATTAACCTAAATAAAACACAATGCCTCTAAAAGAAAATCTTTAGCAGTTAAAGCTCAAGAAAAGAAATAAAAACGAGAACTAGAAATCCCGGAATCGCGGGAATTGTAAATAATGTTTCACTGGCTAAACCTTGTGCTTACTTCCTTACTGGCACACTATTTTTAACCTAAGCTCAAAACCACATTTGTTATTTCAACGAGCGAGGTCTACTGTTCACAGAACTACTAGTTATCTTTTTTACAACCTACTTCAAAAAAATAAGACGTTCTATGTTCGAATGTTTTTTTAATCGAAATATGTTCAATAATTTCTTAGTTTTAAAGTAATGCTGCTTATGTTATCGCTCACTTACTCACGTTCTTTCACTTTCCGGTTTGTTAGAGAGGGCGCTTCGGTCGTGTGAGTGACGCTCCGGTGAGTTGGAGGAAAATACAAAAACTTAAAGTTCTTGGAAACGGACCGACCTAATCAACGTCCCGGCGAAACTGTGAGTCCGAGGGTGGTTGCACTTTAACTGAAAATTATAGACCCTGGAATCGAGGTAATGTTGGCGTTCTTCTATGTAACTCAAAGGTTCGTGCATACGATTGAGATTTATTTGTTGGTGCCTCAATGGTTAATGACAAATATATCTTAAACCGCTAATTTTACAAACTTTATCAAAACAAAACAAGTGAATTGTTTTATTATAAACAAAAGTTTTTTTATTTTTCCCGTATCTCAAAAGATAACCGAGTTGTCAGATGAAAACTAAGAACACAAATCTATGTAAATTCGGTTACACTCACGTAGTCTCTGCCTGGGTGTACGGAATGGAGCACACGACTCAGATGAACCTTCACAGCAATTATATATTTCCTAAATGATAAAATAATACATAAAATATTTGAGAACGTTTAGTTTACATACTGTAAATATTTCTGCAAGACAAAGGAAGTATGATCTTCTGCAAGGCAGTAGCCAGGAAAACGTTTCAAGGGGGGGAGGGGGGGATTTGATTTAAAACCCTTTTAACACGTTTACTGCCAAGGACGCACATGTGAGCTTGACAGTGAACAATATTAGAAGCTTCTGACGCACAGTGCATTGCACGCCAACCCCCGTATTGGGAGTTTGTTCATACACAAAGCATTGCGTAATTCGCACGCCAAGCCCCGAGTTGGGAGTATTTTCAATACACAGTGCATTGCGTGCTTCGCATGCCAATTTAAGCCTATGTGCTATGGACGCTTTAAAATATTAGTGATTATTACTTAAAAAGGTTCCAAAATAAAAAATAAGGTAATTTCTACTAATTCAGGCTATAAATGTAAAGTGCATTGCACGCCTACCCCCGTATTTTGTGTATCTTCAATACACAAGGAATTGCGTGCTTCGCACGACAACCACTTGGTAGAATCCATCACATGGCTTTAAACCGGGTACTTCTATGGTATTTTACGTTTTGATCGATTTTGGGATAACCAAGCAAGCTATAAGGTCGCGTAACAAAACAAAATACGCAGAATAACAACCTACAATTATATTTGTAGAAGAAAAATAAAAAAAAATTAATTATCGTACGAAAATCTAAAAAAATAGTTACTTCAGGTCAAAAAACGTGCTTCCGATTGTTAAATATTTTGGCTAAAGAACTCGTCTGAGCGACGTAGACAACCAACATGTGTACCAAATTGGAACCAAATCGGACTTAAAATACGGCCGCTAGAGTGCGAACACATATATATGAGTTTTAATGACACACCAAAACGTGTTCTGGGGACCATGATCGGTGCTCATTTGCTATTCCCGACCTTGGGTCTTAGCATAAGGGCCACTGCAATAGCTCATTTTTCCTATGGAAATTCGCTAATAATATATTATTAATGCTTGAAAGAAGTTTAGTAATACCAAGATATTAATTTAAATGTAGAATTTAGTTCAACTTGAAACGAAAGGACTACATTTCAATTAAAATTTAAACAAAAATCTCTCACGCTATCGTCCTAATTTGAACTGCTAACGTACATAGTGTTCGTTATAAAATTAACAAGACGCTCTTACTCTACCAATCTAGAGAACTCTCTTCATACGAGCGGCAAGTTCACTATTTGCACATCTTTACATTTTGTTTTATTCATTTCTACATCAACGTATAATGTTCTTACTTACGCATTCATAAATCGATTGCGTTTAACGGTAATAAAACAAATTATCAAAGTAATTTGAAAAGTATTATTATTAAACCGTTAATACGTGTTTGTTTTTAGCAAACGGATTTAACAAACGAGACTAAATTACATGTACGAATAATAATTCGGAACAGATTAGAGTGGATTAAATATTTTGCTTTTGGCCGTTTATTTGATCGTATGTTTTCAACTGTAATTTCATTAAATTATTAACGGCTTTGCCCAGCTTATATGGACGCATTTGTTAGTGGTGAGTATTGCTTCTGCGACAGTAATTGCTACAGCCAACATAGTATATTGTTACTATTCATATTTTTACATTTATTTTTCTGTTTTAAACATATGTAAATTATTAAACTGTTTTTAATAACAGTCTTCTTTCTCACTTCAAAAGAAAGAAAAAACGTATAAAAATGCGCTACATTTTCATGTATTATCTTTTTTTACTAGTTTAATAGACAAAAATGGGTTTAGTTATCCCATTTAATTACTCTGACTTAAGTAATCTAATTGTAAATGGTCTTTATGATACTTAAGAATAATATTACACAAATTTAGCTCTATAGCTTGTAGGAAGTTAGTGCAATTAATTTTTACTGTGTAGGGATAGCTACCCCATTTAATCTATTTATCTGTAGTGACCATATTATCTAAACAATCCTGCTACTATACTAATATGTGTCAATTGTGAAATTTTTTAAGTTGTATTTTAACATAAAGATAAAGAAAGTCTAAATTGTCTAACAGTGAAAGATTTTTTCAATCACATTTAGAAAATTTGTCATTTAAAATTAACTAGGGGCTTTGCCCCTGGACGTTTCGCTCACAGTTGGAAAATTCGTTAAAGAATCTCGTTAATCTTCTGTCAACTAAAATTATGAAACCAGGCTTAAATATATTAACAGTAATTGCAAGATTAATTTTAATCTCAAATACATGATTTAGAAAAGTGAGAGGCTTTCATTACGATTTTAGTCCTAGTTCTACTATCTTCTGTCAACTAAAGTTTTGAAACCAGGCCTAAATATAGTAAATATTATTGCAGGATTAACATAACCTCAATACTATGTTTCAGAAATGAGCCAGGCCTAATTACAAAATTGACTATTAGAATTTATCCATCTTTGCCAAGTTTACCATTTTTGACAAAATAAATTGTTAAATCAGGGCCAATTTTTTATAATTCCAACGTGCTAAAACAGTATAAATTACCTTGTTTTTTAACAGCAATTAAAAACTATCCAATGAACAGCTGATTTTGGATAATACTCAATCTCAGTTCTTTTCCACTCTATTTCCAACGTGACAAAACAGTATAAATTGGCTTGTTTATAAACAGCTGTTTTCATCGCTTTATTTAAAATTTCGTTGCTATTTTGTAACCAACATGGCCACCCATAAGACCCCATGTTAAAATTTTTCAACATTTAAATTAGATTTTCTCAAAAAATTTCGTTTTTCCACGAAATACAACTATAAATCAAAACTACAAATAAATACAAAATTTCGTTGAATTCGTTAGAGCCGTTTTCGAGATCCACGACAGATACAAAGATAGATACAAGAATTGCTCATTTAAAGTAATAGGATAATTATATTAACTTGTACACTTTCTCAAACTTCTTAGTTTTTTGTTTTTTTTTCATGAACCAACTTTGTATATCACAGAACATGTAGCAAATTGTGTTAACATTGCAGAGTTGCAACTTTAGAACAAACATTTTCAAAAGTTACCAGCAAAGTAAACACGGTTAAAGTTGAATAAACGCGACTTAACTAAATTATGTTTCAGACTTCGCCGCCAGGAAAACATCTGTTAAGACAGATTTGTAATGGTTTCTATTTAGTTTATTCAGTACTTTGTCAGTTGTACAATGTAATTGTGGTTACTGTGAAAGCGTGTCTTATTTCGTAAATGTTTAAACAAACGTATATGTAATACACTAGAGGAGATTCCTGCTTGCTCCGCACGCCAACCCCGTTGGAACCTTCTATGCACATAATCATGTTATGTTTTCTTTATAATAAAGGTATGGGATTAGTAATAACCCCGAAGCTAAGATGGTAAATAGTGTTAAATGTTCAAATCAAATTATTTCGTATATTTTCTAACAGCAGTTATAATAAAGGTTAAAAGAACCAGCAAGGCTCAGGTTTGCACTTTAATAAAATCCTAACCTAAAGTTAGAAATGCAAATAGTTTCTTCAAAATGATAAATCAGGTGTTAATGGAAATATTAGATCAAACAGCTGTTTTATCTGTTATTTTATTCAATTGGTTGCTATGGTAATTCATCAGTCGAGGCCTTCCTAAGATTTTTTCCGACTAAATTTGCAAATTAAATATTGAAATAAATAAGGTTTTTATCGAAATGAATTATAGCCTATGTTACTCAAGGATAGTGTAGCTTTTTACTAGTAGATCTATTTTTTCAATCAGTTCAGTAGTTCCAGAGATTACCCCCTACATACAAACAAACAAAAAAACAAACAAACTTTACCTCTTTAAGATTAGTAGAGACTATAGATACATATATGTTTCTGTTATTCTACAGATAATCTTCCATAAAATGTACACACCAAGCAATTAAAAATCTTTTTATCTTAACCGAATCTTTTTCAAACAGGGAGCAAATTATACGTGTTTTACTAGATGATTTAAATAGTTCTATTGCAGTGAATCTTATGTGGATGCCTAAGATTGGGACTAGCCAATGAGCACCGATTATAGTCCGAATAACATATTTTGATGTGTCATTAAAAATTACATATATGTGTGTTCGCACTTTAACAGCCGCATTTTATGACTGATTTATTCCAAATTCGGTACACAAGTCGCTCGGACAAACAACCGGAAGCAATTTTTTTGAGATTTTTCGTACTAGAATAAAACGTTTTTGGTGTTTTATCAAACCAATAAATAAATGAGATTATTCTGTACGTTTTACGTTTTTACACGATCTTATAGCTTCTGGGAACGACCTTTAACGTTTGGTTTCGCCGAAATCGATCAAAAACGTAAAATACCATAAAATTAGAATACAAATCAAGTTTGTCTGGTGCGAGCGAAGTTAGCCGACCGTATTCCGATGGCGCAAGGTCGAGGGGCAAACTCGCAAAGGTGAGGCCCAAAGAAATTCTACTAATATATTTCCCACACAGAGGCAGCTATTCAGCGCCTTCGTGAGTAGACCAACTTCCCAAATAGTTGTTCGAACCATAAAACATAAAAATTTAATTTTGGAAATTCGCTTAACTTACGTCAGCGTCTGAGCTGCTGCGTGGTCCAATCATTATAGCATTGTGTATAACTAGTTGCTGCCTATATGAATCCCATGATGTCATAGGGGGGGGGGGGGGGGGATTGGTATATGCCATGTCAGGTAATACTAAACAAGTTCGAATAAGTACATTTTCAACTGCAAGCTACATTTTCAAAAACTCGTACATTAATACAATTTGCTCTACTATGATGCTTCATATAATCCGGTTAGTACGATCCCCCATTACCACCTTTAAATTCATAGGCCTAATTAAAATTTTAAAATATAATAATAACTCGTTTATTGTATAATTCTGCTTTTTAATACTCACAGAGTCTTAAGGAAAATGTATCAACTCCTATAAAAGCGAGTGTACTATAACAGCTGATTTCACCCACCATCTGTAATACTAAAACAAACCATCATTGCTGTTAAACTATACATGGTAAAATTATTAACTATAGTTGTAAAAAAATGCTAACAATTAAGATGTCTTAAGATTTGTAATAAAACGTAAATTAAAATTGAACAATTTGGAGTTTTTCTAGTCCTTAGTTATAATGGAATTTTTCTTTGAAATTGTTAAATGGCCGCCATTTTGATATTTATTAACAAATTTTTGTAACTAAAGTGTCATTCGATTTGAAATGAAAATTGCTTCAAATTTAGTGTCAAGTAAAATTTTGTTTTAGTATCTGGTTTTCATGGAATTTGACTTTAAAATTTTTAAATGGCAGCCATTTTGAAATTTAATGAGCCTGATCAAAGATATTTTTGGAAAATGTTTATAGCTATAGAGTTAAAGTGTATACCAAGTTTCATAAAAATATCTCCAAGGGCTTTTGAGTTCGTAATTATTTTTTTTAAATACAAAATGGCGGATTACGGTTAAACTAAGCCGAAATCAAAAAACTTTTATACTACATTTTCGATTTATTTTTGCATGTAAAATCTGAATCTGCATATCCCACTACAAAAATAACTACAAAATTGTTATGTTTAAAAAAAATATGGTTTTAGGCTAATTTTGGTTGTTGCAGACAATTATGTTTTTAGTTTTTTGTCGATAACTCGGTTATCCTTTGACCTACTGAAACGATAAAAAAATAATTTTGTCTGTCGTCAAAGAAGGAAAGTATTTTGTCTTTTGTAAATTTTTTGTAAAGTTAACGGTTTTTAAGATCTTCCACATTAAAAATGTTGAACGGCCGCCATTTTGAAAATTATAAAAATATATTCTTTATGTTTGGTACACTTGTTGATCGTAGCATTATAAAATGCTTATTCCAAATTTGAACTCGATATCTTATCTATTTCCAGAGTTACAGTGAGTTTTTGTAAAAAAACCAAAATGGCGTCTAGCTGCTAAACAAAGTGGAATTGGAAAAAAATGTATTCTTCATTTTCAGCTTAGAATCACACATAGAATATGAAAATGCATAGCCAGCTGAAGATTTTTGTAACACCCTGTATAATAACTTGAATTAATAAAATTATTTAACAAATTGGCATACAGTTTTATAATCCTTATTATTGTATATGTTACCGGCAAAGTACGAAATCAGGCATTATATAGAATGACTAGGCGTTATATACAATGCCTAAACCGGGGCAGGTAAAGTATGAAATATCGCGCATTATATACTTTGCCTAGTCATTCTATATAATGCCCGCAGGCGCATCAGGCAAAGTATGAAAACACTGTTTCAAGTCTCAACATGTTTACTTCCCCGCCCCTCCCGGCCCTCTCCCCGCCCCTCCCGGCCCTAACCCCACGCCTAACCTCCGGGCTCTTCCCACGCTAACCTAACCTAACCTAACCTAACCTAACCTAACCTTCCCTGCTGTAACAAGTAACAAGTAAATTAATTTTTTTAATTTAGTTATTTAATTTTTTATAAAATGTAACATTTTCAACTCATAATTTGAATATTTCTTTGATTTTGTATAATAAACAACTTTGATATTGTATAATAAACAATGTTCTGAACAATATTTCCCTATTTCATACTTTGCCCACTGACCCTTTAGGCATTCTATAAAATGCCTAGTCACTATATACAATGCCTAGGCAAAGTGCTGAAATTAATGTAATTTTTATTCCATTTCACACTTTGCCCAAAACCGCTAGTCATTGTATAGAATGTCTAGGCATTCTATACAATGCCTGGATTTCGTACTTTGCCGGTAACATATACATTTACCGAGATAAAAATCTCCGTCAGCGTAGTTAGGTAGTTAATATTGCATAGTTAATGTTGCTTTTAAATAGTTTGTTTTTTAAATGATGTATTTCTGATGTGTATCTAAATAACCTGCCTGTGATTTTTCACTGGGGCTTACGAGTTTACTCATAAAAATAACTTTCAAACTACTAATTTCTAAAAGTAATAATGTTCAATATTGCATTCAATAAAAACTTTGTAAAAAATGTAAATATTTAGAATTACATTAAATGAGGAACTAAATAAAGTATTACATTTGCAGTATGGTTAAAGTCAAATAGTTAATACAAACTC
Organism: Philaenus spumarius; assembly: GCA_018207615.1. Taxonomy (NCBI): domain Eukaryota; kingdom Metazoa; phylum Arthropoda; class Insecta; order Hemiptera; family Aphrophoridae; genus Philaenus; species Philaenus spumarius. The sequence continues at coordinate 13,639 of JAGFPH010009665.1, read as the reverse complement.
ATCAAGCTTGCAGTTTTGTATGGTGATGTCTCATTGTTTGCTGCACATGAAGTTTCTGTAGACAGTGCATTTGACTGAAAACTTATTTTCTCTTTGTGGCGGTTGATTAATAAATATAGTGCTTTGAACAAGGAGATATTTAACTTTGATGTACAATTTCAATGTTAGTAAATTGTTTAACATTTCATTTGTATTAATAAGCACCATGTTTCTTTAGTGCATTTTACGTCTCGCGTATTTTCCCTTTATGCTCAAGACCTCAGCATTATTTATGGATAGTATATAAAGATGATGTTTCAGATGTCTCTGATGTACTGTATACTATAATCTGGATGAAGAAGAATTTGAAAGTTTTAATACTGATTATATTGCGGAAACGGAATTATAAGAAATTGCGGATGGAGGCAAGGAATGATTCAGTTGTCGGTTCAGGAAGCAAGATAATCATATAGAGAAATACGCCTACTGGCAGAGGTGATGAAAATAAAAAACTATCTACGAATCATCCAGTTAAAGACAAGAATAATAATTGAAACAGTTCGTAAAAACTTCATCTTTTTGATCTGGAGAAAAGAGTCAAACAGACAAACAAACGAAGGATTCTGTAAGAATTTCTTTTGTCTCTTCAATTATACTGAAAGTTATAATGTTATAACGAACTAGGAGATACACCTGCGTGCTCCGCACGCTAACCCTGTTGGAACCTTCTATACACAATGTTATGTTTCCTTATAATAAAGGTTTAATATTAATAATAAAGTTAAAGCTTAGATGGTAAATAATGTTAAATGCCCAAATCAAATTATTTCGTATTAAAACAGCAGTTCTAATAAAGGTTAAAAGAACCAGCAAGGCTCAAATACACTTAAACGAAACATAACCCAAAGGGTTAGTACTGTCCGCGAGGCACGAGATGGTGCCTGGAGCCTGGCCGTATGCATCCATGTCCTCACGCGGTATCGCGTGTTTAGCAGGCGCAAAGGCGAGTGACGGGGATCACAGTACAGACTTAGCTCAGATGACTTCCAACAGATGATGATTTAAGTTCAAACATGGATTAATTCAAACTGAGAGTTTTTAACAATTACCTGTCCATTACTTATTTATAAAATACAATTGTGCAAAATGTTGAATATTTTCTGTTTTGATAATAATAATTGTTAGCATCTCGCTTTCTTTGTTTTAATTAGTTTTAAGCACTCTAAGCAGGAGTTTTATAACTTGCTGTATAATAATAAATGCACAGTTGTTGTATAATAAATGTTTTATATCAATTAAAATTAATTTATAATCAGATTTATTATAATTTGTATTACTTGATGTTTTATTTTATTGTTATTTGTAAGGAATATAATTACACTGTTCATTAATAATTTAATTTTCTATCGTTTTTAAACTAAGAAATCCAAAAATATTATACTATGCCAAACAGTTACCGTGTTTTTTAAATATATATTATTAATATTATTTCAACACTACTAATCGGAATTATAATACTTTTTAAGCTGTTATCTGTTAATCTATTAAAATCCATTTAGTATAATAACTAAGTAAACGTACATACGAACAGCATGTATATTTTGTTCTTTCACAGCAGTAATTGCATACATATTTCCAATAATTGCTACTAATAATATTATGTTTTATACATATATATATAAAAAAAAATCACTGAATTTTTTACCATGATTCCACGGTCGATTTTAAATAGCATTTGTCGAATAACGATGCCGCGGACATTCACGGCGTCTCTGTACTAGAGACGGTCGTGGCACATAGCTACAAGCGCCTTCAAACTAAATCTAAGCAAGGACCCAGGAACCATCTCGTGACCAACGAATTATACTACTGGAACGCTAGCTGCCCATAAGACTACTGTTGTGTTTTCCGAGCGCATACAGATGTGTGTGGCGGGAAGTATCCGGTTCGCGCGGGCGATGTAAGTGGGCAAGAACTCTGGACCTGGCGCTTGTGCGTTGTTATACGGTTTTCTGTCATTCTGCCTTTCACGTTTCGACCACGCGGGAAAAGACATTATTCTCCACTCATCAATACGTTTTTAAGGTCTGTCTAGGCTAACACAACTGGTGTTCTAATTAATTGTAGTGTTGTTTTTATTTTGTGGCAAATGGCTAAGAGCTGCTCTGCTTAACAATTGTAGTTCAAGGTGAACGAAAGACAGCGACATTTCTTTTCACAAGAAATTACTCATTTTATTAAGCATGTTAAAGCTTATTTTGCAGTCCCTGACTAGTAATATTGAGACAGAATTATAGTCTCTGTTACTGTAGGTTACCATCAACTTGCTAACAAATGAAGTAAAAGTGCTTTTATTATTAGCGAATTTCCATAAGAAAAATGAGCTATTGCAGTGGCCCTTATGGTGAGACCCAAGGTCGGGAGTAGCAAATGAGCACCGATCATCGTCCCCAGAACACGTTTTGGGGTGTCATTAAAATTCATATATAATATATATATATATATATGTGTGTGTGTATATATATATATATATGTATATATGTGTTCGCACTCTAGCGGCCGCATTTAAAGTCCGATTTGGTTCAAATTTTGTACACATGTTGGTTGTCGACGTCGCTCGGACGAGTTCGTTAGCCAAAAAAATCCAACAACCAGAAGTACGTTTTTTGACCGGAAGTAACTCATTTTTTTGAGATTTTTACCACGAGAATGTAATTTTTGGAGTTTGTTTACATATAAATGAATAACTAAAAATATAAATGTAGGATGTTATTCTGCACATTTTGTTTTTTTACGCGACCTTATAGCTCGCTTGGTTCCCCTAAAATCGACCAAAACGTAAAATACCATAAAAGTACGCGGTTCGAAGCCAAGTGGTGCAAACTCACGAACCCACAAGGCGCAAACAAATTCTACTAATGAATTGCTTACACAGAGACAGCTGTTCAACGCCTTCGTGAGTAGACTACTTCCCAAATTGTTGGTTGAAACCCTAAAACATAGGCATATAAACTTAATTTTTGAAATTTGCTCAACTCACGTCAGCGGTCCAGCTGTGTGGTCGAATTATTCTGTTAATGTAATTGATTTATTTTGAACTGAAATATCTAACAACAATGCCCTAATGTACAAGGCTGGCCCTAATGTACAAGTACAGTATTTAAAAACTTTAACCCTAAGAGTGCCCAATTGTGGTTTGATTGGTGACCCGGCCATTTTGGCAGTTTTACAGAGTTGTTTTTGATAAATTGTACTGTACTTACACGAGTAGGCCTAAAATAAATGAAATATTGCAAAAAAAAAACTAATTTTTATAAGCCATATTTTATAAGTCGCCATAAATAATTCATAAAGTAAAGGAAAAAATATATTATTTCCTATTTGTCTACACTTAAAATTGGAAATCAATAAGTTTTAGATCATTCAAGAAAAACATTTGTTTTAGGATTTTTAATTAATATTAAGAGTATTCGTATTTTAAGAGACAGACTGTTAGCTTTAGTTGATTTCGATTATTTGTTAACATATAAGCTAAATCACGATCATTTAGAACTATTTTTTCCTGTGTCAGAAGTAGAGGTGGAAACAATGACAATCCGAATACCAAACAGTTCACGTTAGCAGTCAGACAACTAATGTTTCGTAATAGTGTTAGGGCTTCTGAAAATGCTAACTGCTTTGAGTTTGACCCTAGCTAGGCCTTCTTGAGTTAGGTCATAATCAGTGCGATCTCTATGATATTAATGATAGTGAAATAGAGAGTGCATTGGTCATGGAAAATTATAGTAATTCAAATTTTAAGGACGAAATTTTATATTATATTTGTGGCGTGATTGTGAGACGTATAGAAAAAAACATAAACTGTACCAACTGTAGCTCTTTGCTCCATGCAAGTGAATCCGATTTTAGGGCTCATACAGGCCTCACTGATTTTAAATCTAAAGGAAAACTTATCAGATCAAGTGAGGATGTATTTAAAATTGTGAAGTACGCCTACATGCTCCTACATGCTGAGGTGAAGTTATCAACATCAGAAAAAAATGTTACTTCTTACAATTTAACAGTGATAGTTTGTAACGATTTCAAATGTAGTATTTTCAAAGGGCATGTAGATAACGATGAATTTACAGGAAGCCATGAGTTATTTTTGATTAAATCTATTACCCAATTATTTTATTAAATAATTTCACACCATATTGCAAAACAGAAAACTTTCTACATGACAAAATAATCAAACTTAGGGATAAGACAAAAATTTACCAAAGTAATTTTATTTTCTAACATGTAAATATTATCATTGTCTTTAATAAACTACAATATAAAATTGGTTATATTATTTTCGTTATTATTACCTTGTACGTCATTTCTTGTCTGTGCTTGTACGGATATTGATACTTGTACACTGATATTATGAAAATTACCAAGGCATAATCTTAATTTATAATAATGTAATGTTCTTAATTATAAAAATCATTGGATAGTCAACAGTTACCAACATTTACAAACAAAACTGCATTGTGAAATATAAGCATATTGAAGAATCTACAGAGTTTTATACTGTTGGAACAGCGTTATTGTAATGCCTACCGTGTGTGTCGGGCGTGTTCTTGCCCACTTACGACGCCTTCAGACCACGGACGCAACCCCAGATTCCGGCTCGTTTTCTATAGCCTAGTGCGCGATCCATAAGTATATATCGATGCTCGTGACTCGCGGACAGCATAGTGTGTTATTTTTACGTTCAACACAGATTGTAGGCATTGTTTACTAATACCTAACCTAAAAGTTAGAAATACAAAAGTAATAATTGTTTGAAAGTTTGAAATCAGCTGTTAATGAAAATATTAGAGAACAGCTGATTTCTGTACCAACAATAAACATATTTAATTATTATTTAGCATTGTGCTCCCGTTGCCGTAAAATATTTCGTACAGTTTGTGTTATTTTTATGACCAGCAGATGTCGCTTTTTACAAAAAGTATATAAAACACACAAGCTATATTCGAATCCAACTTTGTGACAAAATTTCAAAGCAATCGGTGAAGAACTTTCGGAGATTAAAGATTTTAAACAAACGAATATTTACATTTTTATTAATTATAGTATAAATATATTTATAGTATAAATTTAGATAACAACTAGTGAAAAGATGGAACACTTTTTCGAGACTCTGGCTCGTCCGGACACAACACACGAATTGATAGAAAATTAAAGTTAAAAATTACTTTTTATTTGTCACAGTTAGTTATTACGACTTTTGAAATGTCAAAATTGGGTTTCCCGTTCCCAAAAACATATTAAAACGTCACCCCACACTGTATTTTCAAAATTTGGATCCAAAAACGTGACCCCGACGCGTTACGACTTTTTAACTGTCCAAATCGGGTTTCCCGTACCCAAAAAATATAGGACTATTTCCCACACTGTATTTTCATAATTTTTACCCAATATTTTCAAAATTTTTACTCAAACACGTGACAACGACGCGCTACGACTCACGCTAGAAAGCTCAAAAGCTATCCATCCCTCCGCAATAAAATTACAAAGATTTCGGTACCACCAGAAGTTTTCTACGACATATGTGAGTGCTTATATCGTGTATACATGAAAACAGACACAGAAAAAAATCATTGCATGATTTCAATACTTCGGCATTCTAATGCGAGCCGAAGTAATAAAGTTATATCAGCGGGCTGTGTTATATGGTATGACATTATTTCTTTGTTAATATTCAGTGCGATATTTTAAATTAAATTTATAAAACCGGGATTGAATAATTCACGTAAAGGTCAGCTTGGCTTTAACATCCTAAGTATGGTAATTTAGTTTTCAACGATCCCCAGGTATTCGAACAATTAAGTTAACTAGTAATCAATTTGATATTCGTTTAAAATGTGCATATTTAGCTGGAGGAGGGTGTTAGTTAAAATTAAGTTAAATTTTAGACCAGCAGTTTTAAACTTTTCACGAGAACGTCAAACGAGAACTTACCATCTACATTAGTTATAATTCATTCATTATACTCGAAGTACCAAAAATGTTATACTTCCCACAAACTTTATCGTAAGATTTAGTTGTAAAGACAAAATGTGGGATATTTCATACATTATTAAGCTAATGCAAAATTTATTACTAAAACCTAAACAGTAAACATTATTTAAAATTCTATGAAGACGAAGACAAATAATTTTTACGAATATAAAATAATAATAAGTTAGTAAATTTAGAATAGACATCATTTTTAGTAAAAAGTGCTTGCTCACGAATGTGAATAAAACATAGGTCAGACTGTTATGTAGTCGCAATATGCGAAAACCCCGCACATAAAGATATTAAATTCAGAAAGTATCCTGTCATATATATTGCATAAAAACACTGCAATAACATATGTGATTAATAAGTTGCACATTCAGGTTATAATTTACTTAAACTTGAAAATCTCAATAGATTTGCAAGAAATAGCAACTGTAATCTGAAAACAATAATTTAAGTACAGCAATTAAATCAGAAACACATTGTTTATGAGTTTTAATTTTAAAAAGATGCCATTTTGTTTTTCCTAAAATATCAAAAAGTATATAATATCTTTAACCGACAAGAAAACCCACATATTCTACGAAAGATGGTAGATCGGGTATAAGATGTGCCACAAAATATGAAATCCATTGATCAAGGAAAACATTACGCTGATTATAAAATTCTGCTTTCAAACAAAACCCCTTTAATTTCAGTACATTGCTGTTACCTTGTTGTACCCATTATCAGAAACAATTGAAACATAAGTACACATACACACAAACACAATACACGTTTCACTATATGCGGAATCATACATCCGTGGGCTACCGCAATGGAGTTTAAAACCCATTTGTTTATAGAATAAATGTATTAGTAATACTATTCATGATTAGAAAAAAAGAAGACGCGCAGTTTGTAAAACAAGAAATTTACCCTAACAATACAAAAATAACAGTAAGTTAAGAAAAATTTATTTCAATTTAAATCAATTACGATGAAATGGATTGTCCGTTATCTTTACATTATACAGGCAATCTATTTGAACTTAAAACTGTTTCTTAGTTATTTTACGTCGTCATACATTATTTGAAAAGTATGTTAGCAACTTGATATTCAATATAAACAGCTAAAACTACAAAATGTATCTGTTTGTAATGTATCCATAGTTAAATTATTATTTCACATATTATATATTTTATATTTACTGATCTGAACTAAAGGGATTGTTGATGAAATAATAAACTCTGGATTACATAAACACGTATTTCAAGCGTTTAATTGAATTCATTTGTCCGCATATTTCTATTAACGCATCTATTTGATAATGTTTTATTACTGGTGCAAATATAATTAGTACTTTAGAAAGATAAAATACAGTGTTTATGAGGGTTATCGTTTGTTTACCACGAAGTGGAATTGTATCAATTTCAGCATAAAATGTGTCATGTTATAATAGATTGTAAAAGCATAATAGTTTTAAGGCCTACGAGAAAGGTTTTTCTTGTTTTTTATTATAATCAACTAGTAAGCCCCGTGAAAAATCACAGGCTGATTAATTAATCAGATATACATCATTTAAAAAACAAACTATTAAAAAACTACATTACAGAATAATTATCTAGGCATACGTAACTATGCTGACGGAGATTTTTAACTCGGTAAATGTGTACAATAATAAGGATTATAAAACTGTAGGCCTATTTGTTAAACATTTTTATTTACATAGCCTACTTTATTATATATTTAAAGAAAGATAAAAATACTATCTTTTAACTGCTTTTTATATCAGATTGATGGGTCAAATGATTTAGAAGTTTTTAATATTATAGTTAAGAAATTAATAATCGAATATGTTTATATGTTGTACGAAGGTGTACGAATGTTTCCGAAGTTAAACGAATATATCTCTTCTTTAAGTTTGTATAAAAAATATATTGATGATAAAAGGCTGTATTTATATACAGTTTATCTCAAAGCATATATTATAATGTATATTATAGCATACATTAGTTCTATAACTCATATTTTTAAAAAATCAAGAAATTATAACATGGAATTTGTAAACATAACCCTAAACTATAATATACACTGGGTTTGTGTATTACAAAATTATGGGTGAAAGCAGCTGTTTAGATGTAGGAATGTTTCCAGAGTTAAACAAATAGGTATCTTTTCTTCAAATTTGTATAAAAAAGTATATTGATGAGAAAAGGTTGTATTTATATATAGTTTATAACCTCAAAGCAAATATTGTGAAGTATATAATAGCATACGTTAGTTCTTTAGCTCATATTTAAAAATTCAACTTCACAAGACACTATAACGATTGAAGTTGTAAACATAACCTCTAACTATAATCTACACTGGGTTTGTTTAAGTATTACAGATGATGGGTGAAATCAGCTGTTATATTATATGTTACTCACGTACGCAAGGGCGTACACTCGCTTTGATAGGAGTCGATTATTTTTATAAAAGTATATGTTTCTTAACCAATTTCCATTTGAAAGACGAGCATTGCAGCGACTGTATTTTAAAACCTAAGGTCGACATGAGGCAATGAGGACCGAATAAGATCCCCAGAACACGTGTTTGTCCAGAAGTAAAATAGTTTGGGGTTTATCTACAGTAATCAATAAAGGAGATTATTTTGCACATTTTGTTTTTAAACGACCTTATATCCCGCCTGGTTCACCCAAAATCAGCAAAACGTAACATACCATAAAAGTACCGTAAATGGTAACATACAAAGTTGGTTTCTCCTTTGCGAGCGAAGCGAAGCAATACATAAGCGCAGTCCATAAACCGAGATCAAAAGGTCGAGGTGCTGTGATCGGATCGAGCGGGTGCTGGGTCTGATGTTCTAACAAGTTCTACTAATATATTTCGTACATGCAGAGCAGCTACTTATCGCCTTCGAGAGTAAATAAATTTCCAAATAGATGAAAACCCTAAAACATATTAACTTATTTTTTGAAATTCTCTCAAATCACGTCTTCGGTGCAGTTGCATGTTCCATTTTTTTTTTTTTTTGTATTTGAATTATACTTAAATAAATCCAATCGAAATTTATACAAAACTTAACTTCGATAGTAATTGTATCTAATGATTTCATTATTGTAATGATAATAACCGATTACAGCGGTCCACGTAAACATTTATTTGACAATAATAGAAACTGTTAATGAAAGTTTCTCAAAAACAATTAACAATTTATACCCGACACTGAGAGAATACATTAAAGTACGTGTAAATATTCCAACAAGCAGATTTTCAGAGCGGTTGGGGCAATGGCATGTTAATGAATTCATAATATCAGTAACGGTATTTTGCAGACAAATGAAGGGCTGAGAAGCCAAGGGTGTACAAGTGACATTTTTTGAATAATGGAGTTAAGTGCAGAAACTGGCTCTTCAACACTTTAAAATGTTTGTGGCCAATGAATATAACTGTAAGTTTATCGTGTGCTGAAATGTAGTGGCGAAAAGTAAACTTCGTAGAAGAGCTTTTTAGCTTAGAAGCCAAGGAGTACATGTGATGAAAGTCGCTTTACTTTACATAGGTAATTCACTTGTAACCTATATTTTATTGCATAACTTCTAATTCCTGTTAACACGTTCACTGCTACGCAAATTTCGTATTTCCTACGCTAGGAGCTGACCTTTTATTTTTTATAATTTTATAGCCTAAGTGAGTAGAAAAAATCTTTTTTTTATCCTTTCTACGTAATAATCAATAATATTTTAAAGCGGACACACATAGGCTTAAAATTGGCGTGCAAAGCACGCAATGATCTGTGTAATAAAAATTTCCCCAATACGGGGGTTGGCGTGCGAAGCACGCAATTTATTATGTATTGAAAATACTTTCAATTTGGGTGTTGACGTGCAATACACTGTTCGTCGGCCGCTTATCAGTGTTCAGTGTCAAGCTCACACGTGCGTCCTTAGCAGTGAACGTGATAGCACAGGGGTACAAGTGGCAACTTTTATCAAATATTGGCTGATAACAAAGAATATGAGGATGAAAATCAAATTAATCTTTGTTATTATATTAGTCTTGAACCTAGCAATTAAAAAAATAGTAGTTTTAGTGATCACAATTTTACCTGGATTTGATTTAACAGTTTAACTTTAAACTGAGTTTTCTCAAAACTAACTTCATTACACTTATACCCCTGGGCTTCTCAGCCCTTCAAATACGGTTTTAGATGGCCTCAAAACACTCCATTTGGTATACAATCTTGAATCATTTTCCGGGCTCCCTCTAATATGGGTGATATTGCGAAAGATCCTATCTGTATCAAAGACACAAATCACTTTGTTCTAATTTTGTGAGAGGGTTGCAAACATATATCTATATAATCTGATTTATCCTTTCTGATTGACTGATTGACGTAGAATCGACGTAGAGTAATAACTACTTAAAACAATTTAATGGTATACTCTTATGGCATACTTCTTATAAACGAACACTGAGAAAGGATTTTTCAAAATTTGAATTTTAAAGCATAAAATTAGTGAACATTGTTCGTTGATTCATTCCCAGCCCTAAACAGCTGTTACACATGTTTGTTTATATCCATTACCAACTTACCAAATTTAAAATCATTTTATTCTTCCTCACAACCGACAGCTTTTTTAGGTTAGATTAACAAACTAAAAGCAAACACCAACGAAAATCTACGAAAATAGCTTACTGCATTATAATTCAATTCAAACATTTGTTGTTAAATATTATAAATAAAACGGCTGATTTGGATCAAAAACTTACCATAATTTTAGCTTATGCCTACAATGAACTAAAACACGTTTATTTGCAACCAGTTTGGCAAATTTTGAATTAGGTAAATTATTCTGCACAGTTAAACTTTTTTTAGATTAAACTTACTAAATTATAAGTCAACCATCTGGTGTTGCATATTATATTGCTTCCTTTAGTTGGTAATATAAAATTTGTTATTGATTACGTAAATAAATGGTGAAATTCAAATTAGTTTGGATGGTCTGTCCATTTCGATCTCTGTCTTACATTAGCTGTGTAAAGGTCTCAGCTCTATTGTCATTTCCGTGAAAATATCAGAGTAAACGATAATCTGTTTTCATTTGCTTTGCCATGCTTCACTGCCGGGGTAGTTGAACGAAGCAGCATCTCGCTTATATGCTGAGTGAGTAATTATAAACATATATTTTATTCTAAAGATTCACGTACATTTATGTCTACCCTGTGTGATAACTACAATATACCTTAGTCTAAATACTTTGCACTATTATATTAAAATGTTGGCCAAAACTGAATTCAAATTTCTACTCCTCAAATGTGGATACTTTTAAAACAATGAACTATCCCAATGCGTGGATCAGAAAGTTAACATCAAACTATATAAAAAAACGCACTTCCAGTCTAATACAATCTTTGATATTATTATCACATCTGAACTTACCCCTTCCAGAACCCTTCCCCGCTAACCAAGATAACCACAATTATAGCAATGACGCAAGGACAGACCGACGTGCACGTGTGCGGCTTTCCTAAAAAAATTCCTATGAACTGTACCGAATTATTTGTGTTGTGTATATATATGTGTTAAGTGTTTGTGGTAATCGACGAGCATTGCATAAATGCCATTTTTCTTAAGAAATTATTATGATTCGACATTGCCTGAACAATAGGCAAAACGCGCGTCATCAACTAAAAGGTGATCAAAGAAAGGACTGCGAGCAGTAAACGTACTAAGGTAAATATCATTTCCAGTCCAGTGAGGCAAAGACAAACATATCAAATTACTGTCCCTTTATTTTTACAAACGGTGACGTCATCTTTACTCTATACAATATCTATACTCTACGGTGACTTGTATTTAGTCTATATATTATCCACCATAACGTTAATTTATTATTATTAAAATTTGTCGATTCTTCTGTTGCAGGACAAGAAAAATGTACCTTTCACCACGACTTGGAGTTTCCCCCCCACAAGAGAATAATTGCTTCCCGATATGGTGCACTCGTACAGGATGTTATTGTCTTCTTTGGGAGAGAACCCTGAACGACAGGTCTTCTAAAGACACCGGAACGCGCCGCTAAAGCAATGTTATTCTTCACAAAAGACTACGATCAGTGCCTAGAAGGTAAATTCCTTTGCTTGGTTACTGGGCGTGTGTCAAGGTTAGCAGATCATGATTACATGACTGCTTTAGCAATCTTTCTGCTAGGAAAGTTGATGTAATTCCTTCGTATTTTACCTACCTAATACCACACGTGAAGTTGTTTTAAAAGTTTTCGTTGTCTGATTTCGAACTGAGCTCAATATTTTCTATCTATACATCTTTAATAGACGCTACAAAAAGGCTTATCCAATAGTGTTTAAAAACACAAGTACATTTTCTTGTGGCTCCGGTAGGACACCTCGGCTCCGAGTGTAGGAGTTTTGCCTACGGGTATCAGGTAGAAAGGGTCCCCATCCGCGAATTCCTCATACTGCGGAGTTTTGCCTACGGTTGGGGGTGGGCGCGAGAGGGGGAGGGGGAGAGAGAGAGATTCCTGTAGAGAAGAGAGACAAAGAGACTCTTCTAGCGATTATAAAAGAAAGAATTCTGCCAGGTACAAAAATTATCACTTTACAGGTACCGTATTATCACTTTATACAATTAGAATAAAAAAAAACTAGAGGACTTACCTAAACTGTTTAATCACAGTATTTTGCCGATAACAGTATGATTATAATATTTGTATAATTATAATATTTCGTCGTATTATCACTTTATATAATTAGAATAAAAAAAACTAGAGGACTTACCTAAACTGTTTAGACACAGTATTTTGCCGATAACAGTATGATTATAATATTTGTATAATTA
>JAGFPH010009664.1:24417-45449 GCA_018207615.1 Philaenus spumarius | reverse complement strand
AAAAAAACTAGAGGACTTACCTAAACTGTTTAGTCACAGTATTTTGCGATGCTATTAACACTGTGAGGGTTGAAAGCAAACTGAAAGAAAATACCTGTGGCCTCCCACCCCCCACACTGGTATTCCCACCCCCGTGAGTCATCTGTAGTTGTGGCTCAGCCCTTTATATAGTGTCTACGGGCCTGGCTTGTTGCACTGTGTGAATAATCTTAAAATATTCGGCAGTTTCCTGTGACTCATAGTGGGGAGAAAGCGAGCCTTCTGTACCTGTAAAACCCTTGTCAGTTGTCAGCTGTTTGCACCTGTAAAACCCTTGTCAGGTAGCAGTAGTCCCTGTTGTCCGCAATTGCCCGCTTTAATGATGTGTCCGCAATTGTCCGTGTCCGCAATTGACCGGACACCGGCTAATAAGGAAAGGCATCTTAGTTTAGCACAAGGCATAAGATGTTTTTTTTTAGGGAAAAAGGTGAACTTTGACCATTTGTGTTTTAGACCAATGGATTTAATTCCGCTCACAATGTTTCAACTTCTTTCGAACATTTATCTTAAAAACTGTTAATACAGTAAAAATAGTTAATTTCAGAAAAAATACCTCTAGGTTTCAAATCCAAAAATAATTGAAACGGTAATTAAAGAATATATAAACTGCAAAATAAATAATAACTTAGCTGGTATCAGCCATTAGCGAGCAAATCCTTAAAGGTTGTAAGCATGTTCTAGAAGATATTTTAAATGTTATATTCGTCAGGGAAAATATTGAGGTTTTAATAGCTGTTTTAACTAACTTAATAAAACAATGACGTGGAACCTTTCGGAAGCTGAACTGATTGTTTTGTAAGTTAATAATAACTGTTAAAAGTTATTGCTTTACATAATTAAATTCTAAACCAAATGAAGAATTGAAAAATAAACGGTACCAGGAACTGGCACATACTTTCTCACAAACATATTTAAATTATTAAACAGATTCACGGTGACTTGTAGGGTGGGGTAGGAGAGGTGATTTTGTATTAAAGTTGTTTTCCCATAAAAATCCATAAAATAACGGAAAAACCAACTTTTCTCAAAAACGGCTCGAACGATTTTGATTAAAATTTTACAGTTTATAGTACTTTAGGTCCCTAATAAACTATAAAATTTTAATCATAATCGTTAGAGCCGTTTTTGAGAAAAGTTGATTTTTCCGTTATTTTAAGGGTTTTTATGGGAAAATTACCCTTAAAAATAAAAAATTCACAAAATGAAAAAAACGCCTGGAGATACCGTGGATTAGTACCTCCATACCAAATTTCATCAAAATCGGACGACTGGTTTAGGCTCTAGGTCTGATAACATCCACACAGACACACATACAGACACACACACAGACATCACTCCGAAAACCACTTTTTTAGGTTCAGGGGGACCCAAAACGGATATTTCCACCAAAAACTCAAACTCGAAAATTTTGACGAATACAATACTTTCTCCATATACTATGGTATAGGGGGAGAAAGTAATATAGGGAAACTATTTTTAAAATTTTTATGTGCATTCCAGAGTACAGCAACGTCATTGGATAGAAATAACAACTGTAGTAATGTATAGGGAAAATTATTAAATGCCTTAACATTTTCCCAAAGTGCATGGTTTTACATTTAAGGAAGGGTTGTAGCCTAGGGTCTCACATAGGGTGCCTGCCGTAAGTATGACAATAAGGCACACGGGCTGGGAATCCTGCAAAATATTACATTTTTTTAGAAATACAAAAGTCTGAAATTCTGATGACTAATCACCTTAAATGTGCCCAAATTTAGAATAGGATAAACTGTAAAGCAAATGAGTCTGAACGAACAGTATAACCCTCTGCTTATAAGATAAAGTCCGGACCAGGCCCTTCTGCATCCCATAATTTAATCGCTGAACTGAAAGCAGTACTGAACTGAGTGTCCTCGTCCTACAACCCTTTTTTATTTCATTACAAATACACACTGCTTACAATCAATAATATTTATTTAGACAAAACATCCATTGGCAATGTACGTTACAGAAATGTATCAACAGGGACCAATAATAATATGTTCAATCTAATTTAATTCAAAAAAATATTTTTATAATTAACTGATTTTGAAAAATGAGCTCTTCTTTTAAATTTTCTCATAATATAAATGTATTGTCCCAAACATAATACAGGAATAAATCTAATCTAATCTACAAAGCTTGAACCGCGATGCTCAAACGGACTTAATAGGGTCCACTAGGGTTCCGTGGCAAACATCACAGATTGAAAGCCTTTATTTATGTAATACATAGCCTATGTTATGCTTTATAGTATTTGAACAATTTGGATCAATGAGGTTGGAGTATTTTTTTAGTAGTAGCTAACTCTTGCATAAATGTGCAAGAATTTAATTTGATTAAATCCGAACAAAATGTATATGAACTCTACTTGGCGCGCGTTTGTCACTCATTTGTCCGATTTTGTTAGTTAAAAAGCGACACTTCAGCTGACACACACAACTATTGATCGATGGAAAGCTACATTTAATTGCTACTGGAAAACCCATCTTTCCTATAGTGCATTTGTCGCGAAGAGTTTTCTAACGAGATATCATTACAATACAAATATACCTATGAAAGAGAAAAGTGACAGCATGAAACTCGGCAATTACATGCTTTTTAAATAAACAACGCACTAATAATAGGTCATACCGAGTCATTAATACAAATCCAAGGCCAACTCGATATCTTCGCCGTAATGACGTAACGGATAGAGAAAACACAAGTCGGTAAGTGAGGCTGTGGCAGACCCACACCGAAATGAAAGTGCGTTCGAATTCCACAGTCTACGTAGCAGGAATGCAGTTTACAAGCGATTCCTATTTAATGGGAGAATCCATTTATACACGACCTAGATGGGCAAAGTCCGGAGTCGAGATAATATATCGATATTTTGTGGTCAGGTGGTTTTCATTCATTGAGAGAAGTATTAATAGAAGGGAAACATCTAAGTATTAAAGATTTAAAAAAAGGGTGTCAATATTCCGTGGCTATGATCTACGCGACTACAAAAACTTTCACAGTGGACACATCTTTTACAAGTACTGAATATTACTTCACACAAACACCAACATTCGCATGTTTTAACCCAGAAAATTTCGAACATAATTGACTTTTTCACATCATTTCTAGAGTATCGTATCTTAAGCCTAAATGTAGCGTTACTACTCGTGCACATCATCACTTAAACGTCTGTAAAATGTAGCCCGTTTGAGTAAAGTATAGACTAGTATACATCTTTTTATTCAGGAAAATACGGAAAATATTGTTAAGTAGATTAATTTTCAAAACGAAAAAAACCCTAAATTGGTAAATGAAATTTTCAAAAGTAGGGCTTTTTGGAAAAATAAAAAAATGTTCACTGTAAATCCAAAATATAGCAAAAACAATACCAAAACAAATTTCATTCCGAAAAAATTATGTACAACAAATATAAACTTCATGAAGTAATTATTAAACCGGTGCGTTTTTAAACTTTGTGATTTTGTTTAGTGGTAAAACATTTATAAACAATAAGATGAAAATCTGCACTCAGTAAGTATACAACATACACACATCATTAAAACAAGAGAACATAAAAAGGCGTAGATCACATCAGTCATGAAATAGCAAGATCATGATGAAAAAACTTATCAAATAATTTTAGAAAAACACAAACATTAGAAATTGTCAAAGGGAAGTTTTTTTAAATCGCGCAAATTTGTGTGCTTTTATGAAGCTTATTCGTGGATTTTGCACCAGCTTGTGAGTGAATTTCACCATATACATTTTACCCGTGCTGCCTTGCACGTTACTCATAAACTTGCTGGTCACGCTTGAATTTTAAAAAGGGCAGCAATTCAAGTATGTAAATACACGGAAAGATAAGACAAGCTTCTTGAAATAATGAATACAACTTTGTGTTTTTTTGCCTTATTACTCTTTTCATAATATTCTGAATTGATAAGTTCCCCAAAGAAGAATTCTATAGTTCAGATAATAATACACTGCTAAAAGTATCAAAATATCAATCTATCGTTTCAAATTACAAATATATACCTGAGCTTATTTTTTCACAAATACTACTAATGTGATCATTAAAAACTTTACTGATTCCACTTATTGTATTCTATCACTTATGACACTTGGTATCTGATTTGAGCTTCCAAATTAAGTATTTATTTTGTTTACGACTAATTGACAAATTGTTTTCAGCTAAGTCCTGCACTGTTTTTTTTTTTTTATTTTGTATGAAGGAGATCAAATGTATTTCAAAACCCAATTCCTTCTCTTGCCACAAATTTCTTTTTCATTATATCACGACCTTCACAGTATGTCCACAAATTTCCATTCTATGATGTGACTTACGAGACTCGCCCATTACTCCCGCCAAAGTATTTTCGTTCCCCGACACCCATTGATTTAGTAAGTCTGCGTGTAAAGTAGCTCCTTAAGCGTTGACCAGCTCTTCGCTGTCATGTCCCAACTTCTACATTCAAACAGCGTATGTTCCACAGTGTTAACTCTACCGCAGTAAACACAGCCAGGATCTTCTGTGTCTAAACTTTGTGGAGGCATTGGTTAAACTCTCCAATAGCCGATGTTTTTTTCTTGGTCCATCCTAACTCCGTCCTCTATTAGTTTGTCTAATATTAGTATTAGTTTAAGGGTATCACTAATGCAAAAGCCGCATTTATCAGGACTGAAATATTTGCACTAATTTACCTGAGGGCCATTCTTTATTGGATATTTTCCAGTCAATTAAATTGTAGCACTCCATTAAAGAACTGTGACCCATATAGTACTACCGAATAGGAAGAATTCATCAATAACGCCTCTTTCTTGCTCTAGTGCCAGGTGTATTTCGCATGATGCGTTTCAGATTGTTTTGTCTGCCATTGTCACAAAGATGCTCCTTCATCGACCTAAAGCCTATAAAGCTACAGCCTATGTAGGTTAGACGATAATGCCTGATCCATGCTACGACAGTTGTTCCAACTTCCAACTTGTTTCTATCAGATACGGAACTTGACGTGGAAAAGTATTACGAGTTTTGAGTCTACTTTCGCTATACACCGACACGGTCAAACTTAATGACGCCGATACAAGTCTGACTAATACGTTGAATATTTTGTCAAGGATGCACTAACATCGCCATTCAAGGAGTTAAACTTACTTTGGAAATGATGGCGTAAGAATTATTCTTGAAATAAAACTGAATACACTTAATGTACATCCTGAATCATTTCAGACACAGGTACAGACCGGGCCTGTATTGGTACCGGATACAATATACTGAACATATAGGCCTAGTAAAATATTAGGCCCACACTTGCTGTGAAAGTATTTCATTACTATGTCTAGCCATTTTGTTCTGCACTCATTGAAGTACAAACGAATTTCTACCCGTTATTAACAAAGGAATTAAGGCTCGGCTCTCCATATTCAGAACGGCGAAGTTGGGTACCAATTTCAATGATAAATAACCAAAACATACCTTCACTATTAAGCATATTTTTGTGTTGTTTTTGTCAAAAAACGAAAGCCGTATATTTTTTTGTTAAAGTAAAATAGATTATGGGTGTTGATTGCTAAGGGTTTTCGCAATATCTCTTTTTGCAACTGAGTAAAAAATTAATAAAGTTTACTATTTTTTACTATTTATATCATACGTTTTATGAAAACAATAACACGGTTTTTGAAAATGTATTCGGCAATCAACATCCGCATATGACAGTACTTCAAAATGAAACCAAATTTTTAAATTTATTCCACAAATTAACGGGAAAAAATGACTTATTCTGTAGCATTGCTCTTATGGGAATCAGATACAATATGGCGGACAGGGTAGCGCCCCCTTAAACCAAGTAAGCATCTTTTCCGAAACAATTTACATCGTTATTTTTCTGAGTATAAACTACTAATGATAATATTTTTGTTATTTATAGTCTAACAATATTACATGTCAGATCTTATCTATAAGGGAAGCCCCTGCATGCTTCGCTCTCCGACTCCCGTGCTCTCACGATTGTGAACTAAATAATTTAGTTTATTAATAGGCATTATAAACAATAAAATTTACCATTACTAACAATAGAAAACTACACATGATTTAGTTTCATAATTTGTAGTCTTTTGGGTAGTATAATATATTTAGCTAAAGTGTCCAAAATGTAGGTAATTTTTTTAACTATTTAGGTATGAGATAGGTTGACCATCCAATGCCTTTTCCTTAGCTTAAACTAATTTTATTTTAACATGTTATAATCAGCCTACATTCTTGATAGTTCCTTTATTAAATTTAGTAATTAATGTTTTAGTGTAAGGTACATTTAAAACCATGTCATCTCAGTAAACGGTTTAGGCTATATTAACGAAGGTTTTATATTACACTAGCTGACCCGTACGGCGTTGCCCGTGGTGGTTGGTATTTTCAGTCTTTTTAACGTAATTGTATTCTTTTTAAGTGTTCAGTCAGTGAGTGGTATTTGGCTTTTATATAGGCTATCTTAAATAATTAGCCCAATAATTGGTGTTTTAGTTCATTGTAGGCCTAACCTAAAATTATATTCAGTTTTTGATCCAAATCAGCTGTTGATCAAAATCAGCTGTTTTAAGCTTTTCATACGAACAGCTGTTTCTTATAAAATCAAAAGAAATATTTCTTCTTCTTCCTTAAGATTGACCTTCCATAAGATTAACATTGAAACTTTGAGGGCCACTGGGGCGTAGCCCTAATGTCCTAGGACTTTGGTAAATGGCCTAAAACCTTCCCAGGGTTAACCTGTGTTACTATGCAAAATTTCAAAGCAATCGGATGGACGGTTTGGTAACGCATAAAGGACAAACATACAAACAGACAAACGTACAAACAGACAAACGTACAAACAGAAGGACATACATTGAATTTTATATATATAGATTAAGGACGTTTAAAAATCAGTTTGGCACTTTTGGGTTATAAGTTATACCAGATGAGATTACAACGGCAGCCATTTTGTTTAAGTGTCTGACTATGTTGATACTGTATTTTGAAACCTGGTCAGCTGTCCACATTAATTTATTCGTCGTTGCCATAGCAAGTAAATACGCTTCATTAAAAAGGTGGATTTACATCACTGAGAGAAAAGTACATTACTCGTCTTTCAAGTGACATTACTTGAATATTATTATATTCGTAGGCTACTATTGTTATTTTTAATGTATCTTACTATAATAGAATGTAAATCGGCTTAATAGGTCCATAAAATTAGAAATGCCTTTCAATTTAAAAAGTCACACACTTTAAACTTATAAAGAGTCAAGGGTTTACAATGTGATTAAAGTAACTAAACAATTTTAGCTTTCCAGCTAAAATTGCTTTTAGTTCAATACATTCTACATATTATTATTATTATTATTATTATTATTAAATAAGCCGAGCAAACATTTGTTTGTTTTTTATTAAAAAATCAAGAGTATAATAAGTTTTGACTCTCTAATGTTGGATTATTGCTGTACTATTTGTTTTAGCTGTAATTACCACGAGTCGCTACGCTACTGAATAACAGATACAAATTGTTTATACTGCTAAGTACAAGAAAAAGTAACAATTATGTAATTCATATTTTGCGAATCATTTGTTATGTACCACAGCATCGAATCAGATCATGTAGTAAAAACCCAAATGCTTAGTGTTCTCGTCCACTGATACTTCCCAGTAAGCCTACTATAATTATAATCTGATGTACGCATCTATAATCCACGGCTAGCAATACCTCTACTTAGCCTCGGGTGTAGGAAAGCCATCAAAGTTAATAAGCTCCATTAGAATCCATTCTATAGGAACAACATATTTATGTGTCTTAGATAATGACGGAAATCGTTAACGCCAGACATCAACACCGACGTCCGATGACGTAAACAGTATGTCATGCCTTTACAATTTAGTGATTAATTTTACTCACCCACGTTAAAAATAGGAAAGTTTTTGAAATGTTAACTTCTTCAGGCGCGCCTCGCAGACGCAGAGAGTGCATATGAGAAAATGAGGATTAAGTGAGCTCAAGACGCTCAGAACGTATCGCCTTGTAACGCTTTTCAGCTAATTCTGGCTCAGGTAAACTCGACACTCGCAGACGCAAAATAGTTCAAGAGCTGACCACGAATTTAGGGAATGTACTTTGGGCAAGTTAAAATAACAAAAAAATAATATTTTACTAATTGGTGGATCTAGAATCCTGAGTCAGGCAGAGGGTTTGCGGTTATTTCGCTACTGCGCAACCTATGACATTTGCAACTTGTAGCGTCGGGTATTTTCATTACTCTCTGTCCGACGTTTGTTTTGTTTTACTAAAAGTGTTTTGTTTGACTAAAAGTGTTTTGTTTGATTAAAAGTGTTTTGTTTGACTAAAAGTGTTTTGTTTGACTAAAAGTGTTTTGTTTGACTAAAAGTGTTTTGTTTGATGACTAAAAGTGTTTTGTTTGATGACTAAAAGTGTTTTGTTTGACTAAAAGTGTTTTGTTTGACCCAAGAGAATGGGAAATCTTGGGGACTAAATGAGCTGATTGACGCACGGAAATTCTCGCGTGTAACGCTTTTCGGCAAATTCCGAGGGTAAACTCAAACATCTTTTCTCTATTCCTTTTTTTTTTGTCAAGAATAGGGAACGTCCTTCATTGAACTATACCTGGGTCTTGGGCACGGACATACCAGGGCTATAGAATACATACTCCCTGCGGACATACTCCCTACATATTCGTGAAATCTCTCTCTTTTCCTCTTTCTTTCGCCGTCACTGAATGTTAGAATGCGCGCACGTGTGAGATAATAAGTATACATATACATTCTGAGAGTTCACCTATATGCTGACGTTGCATGAAAGAATACGTAGAGAAAAAATAAGTGGTTTTAGGAGTACAAAACCTCTTAACAGGTTCAAAACCTTTATATTATGATTGAACATACTTTTTTATTCAATATTTGGGAGAAATAAGATTATATGTTTCATTAAAAAAAGTTGGTTATAATAAGGATGAACACATTTCATTTGAAGTATTTATAGCCCAGTCGGTATAGGTTAAAACTACCAGTAATTTGCAATGAGTCTGATTTTTTGTTTATAAGTACCTTAAAGTATGTATATTAACATTAAAAATTTTTTACCAGTCTATCGATTTCCCAAAGTCGAAAAAAAAATCGATTATAATTATTTTTTTCGATTATCCTTAATGTTTCGAGCTGGGATGAAGATAGAGAAAAATAAAAAATACCACCGTGTATTTAAGAGGAGGTATTTTTAAATAAAAAAGGTCATATGTATTTATTTCCTCCGAGCAATGGTTTGTCTGGAAAAAATTCGATAATGCAGGTATGTATTTTTCAGCAGGGGAAATCACTATAAGTTGAAATCTCATTCATATATGCAGCGTTGGGTCATTCTAAAATGGCCAAATTTTAATATATCGAATTGAAACTTGACATAGGAGTTAAAATATATATTTTAAACACTTATGCTGAGTCTCAGCTTGTTATCTTGAAAATGACCCGATCTAGAGTCACTTGACTTATCAATGGGTTTGTCGATTTTAGGAGTACCGGACCCACGAACTAATTTTAATCAGCTCCGGTTTAGAAAATGTTCAAAACATCAACCTGAAAGTTTTTTTACAAGTTAAATATATAGATTCAAACAAGTTCAAGAAGTATAAACCTTTTTTATTATTTACTTTTAAAAGCACAAGTAAATTAAAAATGTATAATTTTAGACCTTTTTAGAATTTTCATTAAAACGCTTGAGTTGATCAGCTGTAGATTAGTCATTTTTTTAAATATAGTTTTCAAAATAAGTATAGCAAAAAACAATTGTGTTTGTAACTTCTGTACCAATTTTTAAATCGATATGTTCAAAAATGTCGAAAATGGAGTCGTTGAATCCAAAAGTGTTATAGTTCAAACGAGATAGGTAAAACAGAAGACTATTTTCAAGCGCCTCGTTTTTAAAAATAACAACAAAAAATCGTTCTTACTTACTAAGAATATTTATACGGGTGTATTCAGCTTGTAAAACAAATTTGATGTTGATATTCCAAAAACTTACGGAACTGGAATAGATTAAAATTAGTTCGTGGGTCCGATACTACTAAAATCGAGAAACCCATTGATAAGTCAAGTGGCTCTAGATCGGGTCATTTTCAAGATAACAAGCTGAAACTCTGCATAAATATTTAAAATACATATGATAATCGATTTTTTTTCGACTTTGGGAAATCGATGGACTGGTAAACTTTTTTTATGTTAATCTACATACTTTAATGTACTTATAAAAACAAATCAGCCGTATTTTAAATTACTGGAACTTTTGGTCTAAAATTACCCCTACCGACTGGCCTATTAGTGATCAAGTAAGCGTACAATTTAAATTAGCTAATACACTAACTTAAATATCGATTTGCATTGAAAAAATTTTAATTTCATAGATTTTTACAATTATTGAAGAAAAATATGTTTTTAATAACTCAATACAAAATAACAAATAAATTCAACTTTCTTCACTCTCGTCACATAGCATCAAAAGTGCATTAATTTCTTTAAAACTGCTGGAGATGTTTTGCAATGTTTAGATGGTGCAGAACTTCAATAACTCGAAATGGCCGATATTAAATAAAGGATTAGTTGAAAAAAGAAGTGATTGCTACAGATCAGTGATATAACGATCCGGCAAGTAAAATTCTTGAATTTGTGTTTAATTTCAGTAGTGCTTTTTTCATTGAGAACTCCTAACTGACCACATAAATACTGAAAGGGTACAGAGTTTTTTTTATAAAGGCGTAATATTTCGTTTTCCAAACCTGGAATACGTTCAAGAAACAGCTATTTGACATGAAACTAATCAAGCACATTCGACAGGGGCCTTATAATTTGTATCGCTAGTTCTTTTTAACCTCTATTATAACTCATGTTATATTGTAAACTTAAAGGTGTATAAACCACTCGATTAAATATATCGAATTCAACGTTGAGAAGGCTGGCCGTATGCTATTACCAAAGTAAAACGCTACAAAGTAGATAATCATTAGATAACAAAAATCGTCCATGTTTTCAAGTACTGTAATTCAATTGAAAGTCAAGTTTTAATTACTGTTTATATAAGCAATTATTATAGTTTTAAGACCATGAGTCACTCCCCACAAAATACAAAAGTTCGTCTTTAAAATTCTATGAAAGGTTAGTAAGACTCCAGATAGCTGTATGAAACTGTTTTGTCCTGGTTTACACACACTTAATAATTTTATTTAGATATTTCATATTACTTACTCTCTTATCGTTGAGTATTATTCATCATACAAAAATATTAAAAAGAAATTAGGCTGCATAATATTTGCGTAAAGGAATGAAGAGGTTGGCGTGAGAAGCATGCAAGGGCTTTTCTTAATCTATAACATATTTGGCGAGATCTAAATCACTCTTAACTAAATATTTATAATATAATGCGTACAGACCAGAAATTTAGCCGCGAAAAGCTTAAAGTAGTTTACACCCACAAACTTGAAATTAATTTTCTCCAATTCCATATCTAAACGCGAAAAACAACGACAAGAAAGATTATTTTTCAAAAACCAAAACGCCTAGAAATTTGATATAGCCTATATTATTGTACCTCTTGGGTGTTAGCTTCCCGCGTAGAAAAGGTATTCAACAAAAATGTATGTGACAGAAGAATATCAAAAGTAAAACACATTATTTCTCGTAAAGAACCAAATTATCACTAAATCTACCGAATAACAATGCGTACCTATACACCTAAAATTTGGTAGGTAGGTCCTCATGGGATGTTGGGTGGTCGATAAAAAATATCTTTGGCAATTCAATGGCTAACGGCTAATTAAAATTAACCGCTAAACCAAAATTAAATAGACCTAACTTGTTTTCAAACCAAAACGCCTACGAACTCGAATTTCTGTATGTGCCTACTAGTTATTAGGTTCTGTGAGTAGGTAAAGGTGACTAACCTTGGGGTGTGGGCATTCGCTAGGTAAAAAGAAATGATAATCTGAGAATTAGGTGGAATTTAGCTTACGCTCGCTCGGTCCGAAGGCAGAGATATATAACAGTTGATGTCAGATATTGTAATGCTGCACTTTAAGCACGTTGCGTTGGATTTATTGTCTTTACTGTGGTTCCACTTTCAAGTAAAATCATACTAATATACATATAGTACGCAAGAATAAAAACTTGTAATTTTTCATTAATTTGTCATTATTGTGACTGCAGCACATAGGTGCATACAAATTTTAAAATTACTTTAATCAAGTTCGAACCCGAGTAAATGATACAAAACTTGTAAATTTTAATAAATAGAGAATCAATCCTTTTAAAATAAGCTTATATGCTCAAAATAAGGAGTTTAATGTGCGACCATTTTGTGTGCAATTTTGGGTTATGTTCACACACTATTCAACAGTCTTCGCTTTTTCTGCACCAATAGATACGTTGTGAATTGTCACGTAAGTACCTCATATTTATTATTAAAATTTGGAAATATTAAAATTTTATATTTTATAAAATAAACACCACGCTCTTTAAGGTTCCACCCAATTCCCAGCGTGCCTACGCTAAGCCGACGTTACGCGTGCCGTCATCTATGGTAGCGGTAGCTATCTATGGTTACTCACCGTAAAGGATTTTTACAGTTATCTTTGTCACCAAGGAAACTGTATCAAAGCACGCGTATTCAGCTAATTTATATATTAAAAAACACCGACACATATATAAATATTTTAAAGTACACGAATAAAATATTTATGACTGTCTAAACACGAGAGTCGAACTAGCAACAATAATTTTTTTTTTTATAATAAAAACCCTATTGATTTTATTAGCAGCAGATTTGAATGTAGCCTACAACTTAAATTTGATATGCTTAGGCTACATGATAAACATAACCCAGTCATGAAGTGGCAGCAGTTTAAAGGTAAGGCAAACCATCTTTTAAAACAATACTAACCTGTTTGGGTAAGTCGCTTTTTACCAAATCTCTTCCTCTGTTAGAAATACAGTCTGACTCACGACCGAGAGAAAATATCCAATCAATAAACGAAAGTAGCGCACAATTGACTTATATCCACGATAAAAACTTTATTGCAAACTTTCACTTTTTGTTTACGAAATTGTGATTTTGCATAAATTGGATTTTATAATTACATTATAGCACAAGTTTTGGACTATAATTCAAGACGTAGGAAGAAAACGGTAACTGTTCTTTAATATGGAGATTGAAAACATTTCAGGCTCTTCACTTAATTAGGCACAGGTAAAACATTACATGCTAAATACACCAAAATCTAAACACTACACATACACCAGTTTTCTACAACCAGAAGTATTGCCAAGTGAACGTTAAAAACGAGAGAGAGAATGTGTGAATTGCTGTGGACTAGCCGTTCAACGTGGTAATACCTGAAGATTTAAAAATCGAATTAAATAGGCCTACAGGTCTATGAGAACTACAGTAAGATAAAGAAGGCATAAAGTGTTCTATGTTGAGGGAAAAGGGTGAACATTGACCCTTTGTATTTTAGACCAATGGTATTAATTCCGCTCACAATGTTTTAACATTTGTACCTCCTTCTTTTTAACCTTTATCTTGAATGCTGGTGATATAGACTAAAATAAGTACCTAGTCGATTTAAAAAAAAGAAGAAAAAACACCTCTAGGTTTATATTAGTACACACTGCTAACAGGAGTTAATAATGTTTAATAGGTCCAAAATTACACAGATCCAATTCATTGAAACTGTAATTAAACATTTGTTATATTAACTGTAAAATCAATAACAGCTACTAGCGAGTAAATACTTAAAGGCGGATACTTTAAGGATACGCATAGGCTACAAGATACTTGAAATTTGTATTGTTAGGGGCAATCTAGAGTGTGTCTTTGAAATGGAACCATTAAATCATTAAAACAATGAAGTAAAACGTTTCACGTTTCAGAAGTTGAACTTACTGGATAGATGATTAATAATAACTTTAAAATTATTGTTTTACTTAGCCTAATTAAGTTCCCAACAAAATTACGAATTCAAAAATGAATTGTAATATCTGCATCTCAGAGTGCTGCAATGTCAGTGGTTTAGAATTAAAAATCTATAGTATTCTAGGGCCTACACTATCTACTAAATTTGAAAGAATAAAGATATTTTGTGATTAAAAGAAAAGAAAAAGAGCCGGAAAACATACTATATTTTTCAGTCGCTTTAGTTACATAATGGATTAAATTAGCATTGCGGTAGGTCCTGGCCTGGTTCATCATAGGGATCTTTAATATTATAGGCAAAACGTTTAAATAGTTCACACAGACACATTTTCTTTAGAGTTTAACCAATTCTAAATTTTATTTCACACGTGAAAAGTTATTAAACATAGTCGACAGTAAAACAGTTAGAATCAATATTTATTAAGAACATCCGCTGGTCCTGTACAGGAAATGGACCAGGTACCAATAATATTTTCCATTAAATTCGAAAACAATATTTTTTATAATTCTCTAAGGTTAGGCCTAAGTGTCAGTTCTAACCAAAATTTCCAAAAATGAGCTCTGATCCTTTAAGTTTTGTATAACTTTTAGAATTAAAGAAACTAACAAATTAATTAATTATGTGAAAAAGTTCCTGTATAGATAATTTAATTATATGGCATTGCTTTTATGTTTGTGTTGGGGTCATTTTTACTATAACATTTGGAATAAACGGTAAAAGAAACTTGCAAATACTTTCTCACAAAAATATTTAAATTATTAAAAACAGATTCACTGTGACTTGTAGGGTGGGATAGGAGAGGTGATTTTTTATTAAAGTAAGAGATTAACTAATAAATATTATTATTATTATCTAGAGAGAAAACTATTCGATCGATTCCGAACAAATTTGCACCAAACACGTCAATTAGGCCTGTATAGATGCACGAAAAAGGGTTTTGAAAATTTTTGAAAAACAACCCCCTTTATGATAAAAAAACCCCACAAATCAGTTGTTATTATTATTATTATTAGCTAAACGAGAATTGTTAGAAAGATGCGGGTTTTTGCACATGGTAGGGTACATTAAAGGCTACAAATAAGCCAAATTTTATCAAAATCGTTAGAGCCGTTTTTTTTTATAAAAAAAAATAATAACTGATTTTTTGGGGGGTTTTTTGCCAAAAAGGAGGTATTTTTCAAACCCGTTTTTCGTGCATCTATACAGGCCTACTTGACATGCAAATTTGTTTGAAATTGATCGAATAGTTTTCGCTCTAGCTTTGTATACATACAGACAGACATTTTGTAAAAAACACTTTTTTTGACTCAAGGGGTCCCAAAATGGATATTTCCACAAAAATCTCAACATCGATTTTTTTGCGATCAC
The DNA here is from genome assembly GCA_018207615.1 of Philaenus spumarius. Classification (NCBI taxonomy): domain Eukaryota; kingdom Metazoa; phylum Arthropoda; class Insecta; order Hemiptera; family Aphrophoridae; genus Philaenus; species Philaenus spumarius. The sequence continues at coordinate 30,044 of JAGFPH010009664.1, read as the reverse complement.
TATACTTTTTGCGAGCAGAAACGCCGAAAAAGGTATTTATATAGTATATACTATACTTTTTCTATAATAGTATAGTGAGAAAGTAAAAGGGTCCTACAGATTCATGAGGGGCCTTGTTGTAAGCTCAAATCTATAGGCCTAGTTTCTATTCTAATAATTAGTTGAGTTAAGTATAAATTATACGAAAAAGATATACATCTATTCTAATAATTTGAACTTTTAAGAATAGCGTACATTAGTATTCGAACAGTTGGCTACACAAATTTAACAATACGCTTTAGCTTTACATTTGGAATACAAATCTGGAATCGAAAAACAATACACTCACAAAAATACAGGTCATGTAAGAAATATTTCCTGAAGAAATCGTAATTCATCAGCTCAAGGTCAATAGAATTTCCTTTCAAAATTCTCTGACGTTACACCTGTATTTCTAGTTAAGATGAGATTATTTTTAAGCCACACTATGAGGTGCCGCTTCCTACCTGTTGTTATGGACCGGCCCAGTTGTCTAGCCCGCGGCGTTTCGCCTTGGTTGCTTTCCCCTCCGCCTCTCAATGTCCTTCGGTATCACTCAGTCAAAGTTCACAACACAATCAAATATCTCGAACCAACAAAACAAACTTAGATATTCCTAATTGAACTTGGCGAAAAAAGGGTTAGGTACACAAGCCTAATGGCAAACAAAAATAAAACTATTTGAATGTATAAAACCTGTCAACGAATTCAAAACACTGTTTAGAAACTACCAACTTAACACGAGATGTATAAAACAAAACATGTTGCATACCACTGCATTGTTTATAAAACTAAAAACAAAACAGCACAACCAACAGTACCCACTTCACTGGTAGAGAGCGCTCCAATGAATGAATACTGCAGGCACTGGCAAGGGCCACGGCGACGAAACGGTGACGTAATCTTGCTATTACTGACTACAATGTGGAGGGGAGACCGGGAAAGCGAAGAACAGGCTGTTCATATTGCAACGCTATTAAATGGGATTCGTTTATTGAATTTACTAACAGTTTTTTTCTCCGAATATAGAAAGTAGTATGTTACAATTGTAAAGTAGTTTTATAATTTCTGTTTGTTTCTAGCCTCAAAAATAATGTCCACACAAGAGCTTAATTGTTTTTAATGCAGTTTTCTTTCACAGGTGGATTTGTTATCTGGAGGGCATTCAAAGTTTAATCAAAATTTGTTCTGAAATTAACGGAGTTATAACAAATTAATGGCAATATTCCTTCCCAAATTAGCTACATATTTTACGCATTTTTGTTAGTGCAACTGATTTTCCTTTTTAGCTATAGGTTCATGCACAGCCTAGTTCCTCCTTCATTTTACTATAGTTTGTGATACATTTATTGATATTAAGGCTAAGGCTTCCACGATAAAGGGGGCCCATGTTAGTTGTATACGGCAAATATTGAATTCGCAATAATTTGACATTTCCTCATAAACGGTTGCTTTAATAAATCTGAAATGTTCTCTGTGTTTTATAATACAAGTAGTAAATGTACTACACACCCGATTTGGAAAATAAGATTTTATAAATTCAATTTTAGAAAGTTTAATTCTTTTTTTTAATTAATTATTTTTGAGTTTGTGATTAATAGAGTTTTACATTGAGAAAATAGCTAGAGAGCCTAATCTCAATGTAAAAATGAATGTTTGTTTCTTTGTCCACTCAAAAACTATTCGACCAATTTCACTAAAAATTTCACAGTTTATTCATATCCATTGTCAGGAGTGTTTAGACATTACAATTACTACATTCTAAGGAATTGAATTGGGGTTGCTATCCCTATTCAATAAAAAGAAATTGCACCTACAAACTATAAAGCTAAAATTATTCATAAGTTTTATAAAAACCCTATTGCAATTCGATTACTTAAGTCAAACGGATGAAATGGATGGGATAACTACCCTTAATATTAAAATCAGTTATACACTTACTTGTTCTATATGCTCAAAAACAACTGAACAAATTTCATTGCAAATTTCTTAATTTACAGTTATTAATAGCAGGGTTGTGTAGAGAACATGGTCACTACAAACAATTAGATTAAAATGGAGTAGCTACCCCTAAACAATAAATATATTTTGCACTAACTTATTACACGCTATACGGCTAAATTTGTTTAATATTATTCTTAAGTGAGTTAAAAACGATTTAAAATTCTATTACTTACATCACATTAACGAAATAGTATAACTAAGCTGTTACAAAAGTTCAGATTGTTCAGGGGTGGTTTAAAATTGTCGTGACATTTCATGCACTGATCCATCCTGGTACAAAAGTTCAGATTGTTCAGGGGTGGTTACAAATTGTCGTGACATTTCATGCACTGATCCATCCTGGCTGGATTTTTCGGCTTCTAAAAAGATTAAAATATGTTTGACTTCTAATTTTAAAAGGATTGTCTAATTTGTATATCATGGTTTTAAAATTGTTATAACATCAGCCGTTTTTCCAATATGGCAGCCAACTTTAAAATGTATAATGGAAATTGGAAATCCCTGTGTTGCATTAGGCCTACGTTTTTATACTATGCGTAATTTTGATAAGCCCAAAAAATTTCGTGTAAAATAAATAAAATTGAATTTTTTAATTTAAAAAAAAATTTACCATTACAGGGTAGGAGATAAAACAATAACTCAGACTTAAAAAATATTTCAATTTACATGTTTTATCAAAGTTACATAAAAAGTATTTATTAAAAAAAAAATTATTTTAATGAGTTTTCGCCGATAATCTAAAACCGGTAATTTTTATTAAATGTGTAATTTGTATGGTGAGGCTTGATGAAGCATGCAATTTAAAGCATTTTTAATAGGTATTATTGTTGTATGTCCTTCTAGGAGCCAGAGCTTTCCAAAACTATCAAAATCAACATTTAAAGTTCAAATTGACTTGAAAATTTTATTGGAAATATTGCTGATTTTATCACAATTTTAAAACCTTTAAGTTATACAAAATAGACAACCTTTAAAATTAGAGGTCAAACATGCTTATCTTTGTTAGAAGCCAAAAAAATCGAGCCGTGTCCAGACATTTTTTTCACCGTGTATACAAATCTACAATGCTGCAGAAAGGACCACCATAAATACAAAATTTCGTCCATCTAAATCGATGAGTATTTGAGCTATCGCGGTCACGGCCAACGGACGGTGCAAGTATACTACATAATTAAAAAAATATTTTTGTTGTGGTTAAAGGGTGTCTAAAACGTCGATATAGGCCTACCCTACATGAAAATATAAATCTTTAACGTCAATTTATTTCACAAAAAAATAGTTAATCTTTTAATACATAAAAGTAAAAAATAAAACTGAGGAATTATTTGTTTGTATAATGAATTTGTATTATACTTGTCGAGTTATAACAATCAAGAGCTCCTCCAAATAAACAAAAAACGACCTTATAACAGCTCAACGCCTAGATACACAACACTTGCTGTACTAATAATAGGTTAAAGTGATATAACTTACAATTAGCACTACTATCAGCTTGTGGAAAAAACCTGATAAAAACTAAGAACACTGTTTATAAAAACATTTCCAGGGATATATTGGAAAATACCAATATTCCAAAAACTTATTAAATTATAATCAATTTAAATCAAATTACAGTACTCGTATCATGAAATCTTAGACAATTATTGTTAACTTCATATTACAACGGATGCAAGAAATAGACGGGTGGCATCTACAATTAATTTTCTTTTCCAGGAAAATAGCAAGCGCACACATAATTTTGTAAGAACCGATTTTGCCTACGTGGTCAAAACAGATGAAACGAGGGAGGAATGTACAAAATCTTTATTAAATCGGAAAAGGCTTACATTAACCAATACGCAAATGATTTTCAAACACACGCAATAAAAAAGATGAGAAAGGTTCAAGCAACGCTAAGAAAAAGGCTACTTCATCTGGGAGATATTTAGAACATCAATACATATACAAAACCTCTTCAACATAATTCAATTTATTTTATCTTCATTATATTTCACTAAAACTCAAATCATATATTTCATTATATTTTACACAGCTAAAGCCCTACCCCCAAAATGTAAATCAGGGTAGATCAATAAATTGGTCAGTTATTGCGTTTTGTTCCTTGTTTATAGGCTACGGTTCGGGGTTACATTGGATCAGAGTGAATTTCTCGCCACAGTGCTCTTCAACTTTGGTATATAAAATGTATTAATGTTATATAAATAGGTGAAATTGTAGAAATAAAGTTATTAGAATGGTTTATAAAGTTTTGTGGTAAGTTACAATCTTTAATCCAACTCATAAAACTGCTTTGTACTTATTTCAACCTAAGAGTTCTCTCATGCTAACCGAAATTGACTGAAAGATCGAATCTGGAGGGAACCTCCAATTTAAGACCTCACATACTCAACATTGCATGCTTGACTTTAAGTCATATGATCATCTATAACGTGCATAGAAGAAACGTAATTACGTTTCATGGTGAATCGGGAGCTGCATACCAAATTTCATTCCAATCATCAGTTCGGTGGTTTTTTTATAACTTTGACCACCAAACCCCCCTAAAATTTAGAATTTTTTAAAACCCTTTCTTATCGAGCACATAGGGCCCTAGAGGAAGCAACATACCAAATTTCATTCCAATCCGTTCGGTGATTATTTTTAGTAACTGTCACCCCCAAACCCCTCCTAAAATTTCAAATTTATTGAAAACCATTCTTAGCGAAAGCACCTAGGACTCTAGAGGAAGCTACATAACACATTTTATTCCAATCCGTTCGGTGGTTTTTTTAGTAACTTAGACCACCCCAAACTCCTCCTAAAATTTCGAATTTTTTGAAAACCTATCTTAGCGAGCACCTAGGGCTCTAGAGGAAGCGACATAACAAATTGCATTGCGATCCGTTCAGTGGTTTTTTTTTTTTAGTAACTTTGACCCCCAAATAACCCCCTAAAATTTAGAATTTTTAAAAACCTATCTTAGCGAGCACCTAGGGCCCTAGAGGAAGCTACATACCAAATATCATTGCAATCCATTCGGTAGTTTTTGAGATTTAGTGATGAGTCAGAGATTGAGTGAGTGAGTGGCTCTTATATATTATATAGATTCGTCATCAAAACTAAGAAAATGGTTTATTTAAAACTGGGTTATCAAAACTGAGAATGAGGTTTATAAAAACATTCGTCATCAAAACTAAAAACACAGTTTATTTAAACATGCGTTATAAAAAATGAGAATGAGTTTTATAAAAACATTCGTCATCAAATCTAAGAACATTGTTAATTTAAACAAGCGTTATCAAAACTGAGAATGAAGTTTATAAAAACATTCGTCATGAAAACTAAGAACACGGTTTATTTAAACATACGTTATCAAAACTGAGAATGAAGTTTGTAAAAACATTCGTTATCAAAACTGAGAATGAAGTTTATAAAAACATTCGTCATCAAAACTAAGAACACAATTTATTTAAACATGCGTTATCAAAACTGAGAATGAGGTTTATAAAAACATTTGCCATGAAAACTAAGAACACGGTTTATTTAAACATACGTTATCAAAACTGATAATGAAGTTTGTAAAAACATTCGTCATCAAAACTAAGAACACGGTTTATTTAAACATG